>CAUYQG010010745.1:0-10210 GCA_963574415.1 Tarsius wallacei
CTGTAGTTCCGGCTACTCGGAAGGCTGAGGCGGAAGGATCGCCGGAGCCCAGCAGGTCGAGGCTGCGGTGGCCGGGAGCGGCCACTGCACTCCAGTCTGGGCGACGGAGTGAGACGCCAACTCAAAAAAAAAAAAAAAAAAGACTTGGTAGAGCCTGAATTTTCTACTCCCACTCCCAAATTCAAGCACATGCCCAGACCTGGTCAGAGACTCCATGCCTCAGGATACAACTACTACCTCAGAGATGGGCACGTGACTCATACAGTGCCTTTAGGTGTCCACCCAGGACCTTTTTCTGCACTATTTAAACACAAATGCATGTTTCCTTGCAATCTTGGGCTGCTAGACCCATGTAAATCTGGAGTTATCTTGCTGCCAGGTGATAAAAGCTTGCACCCAACACAGAGGAAAAGTCAGAGGAAAAAAACTCATAACATCATTTGAGACCCAGCTCTTCCTGGCTTTCACTTGTATGAGCTGTTAAGTTCTTTTTTGCTTAACCTAGCCTGCGTTGGATTTCTGTCACTTGCAGCCAAAGTGGTTTGAATAATGTACCCTTTCAATGGACACTTGTGCCCAAATTACCATAAATTGGCTGCCTCTGACCATTCTGGGGAAGGGATTCAGTGATTTCTAATTGACCACTAACTATAAAGACACAGGCATTTGAAACAGCTGAGCACAGATTTTGAGAACGACAAGACAAGGTCACAGTTGTACTTTTGAACTTGATGTAGGTGCTCACAAGCATGACGCTTCTCTCGATGACTTTGTTCACTCTTTGGAACCACAGGACAGACTAGAGGGGAGAACTGAGCCAACAATGAGTGCAAATGCCAGAAAGGTCATAGAAACCCAAATTTCACTTTGAAGCAGCATAAGCCACACGTCTCAAACACAAAAAAGAAAGGAAGTGGCCTGATGGAGACCTTTAAATGGGGCGGTGGGTGGTGGGGGGAACCACAAAGCCATGGCTATGAGGGGCTCGTCACAGAATTATTACATGTGCTCAAAAACCCCATGTTTCATGAAAAGACTGGTTTCTGCTAGGCTGTGGCACCTCTGTGCTTTCTGAGTGTTTGGTTAGCAGCAGGTGCCCATTATCCTTCAGCATTCTGCGGTTATAACAGATTCCAGCTTCAGAAATATCAAAAAATTGGATTCCAGCAGCCAAGGGTTCTCTCTGGGATATTTTCTATGTCTGAGACAGAATCGTCTTTTTTTCCTTTTTTCATGGTGTGAGGGGCTCAGAGAACGCCTGTGATAATCTACAGAGGCAAAGCCTCATATGAGCACACTGACAGCACTGCAGAGAGAAAGCCTTAGGCTGGAAGTTCAAGGGCAGCCAGGGGAACAAACATATAAGGCAACTTGATAACCACCATGTTATGGTCTAAGACCCAATACTTTCAGGTTTATGTTGTTATTACTGAAGGTGCAACTATTTTAATGGCTTCACTTCTCCCAAAGTGCCAGTGATTTCCTGCTACTTCACTGAATCACTTGATGCTCTTCCAAGATTTCCTTGGTCTTTTGCTCCTTTCTTGAGAATTCCTCTTTCTCCTAAAATGTTATTCCAAGCTTGGAAAGATGCCCATGATTCTAGAGACTTTCTTTTTCTTAACATTACACTTAATCCTCTGGGGTAAAATGAACCTATTGACTAGCAAGGCTATTATGCCTTCAGAATGTCTTCACCTCTCATTTCCAACCTTAACAATATTTTTGAATGAATCTCTGATAGAAAAATAATTCTTTTTTTTTTTTTTTAGTTGGAGTCTAAATCTTTTACCCAGGCTGGAGTGCAGCGGCACAATAACGGCCACTGCAGCCTCGACCTGCTGAGTATAGGCAGTCCTTTTGCTTCAGCCTTCCAAGTAGTTGGAACTACAGGTGGGTGCCACCACACCCAGGTAATTTTTTTATTTATTGTAGGGATGAGGTCTTGCCATGTTGCCCAGGTTGATCTCAAACTCTTGGGCTCAGGCAGTCGCCTCGCCTTTGCCTCCCAAAGTGCTGGGATTACAGGCATGAGCCACCACACCTGGCAAAAAAATAATTCTTAAGCTCTGCTTATGCTTTCATTCATTCAATAAATATTTATTGTACACGTACCGTTTTAGGTGCTTGGGATACAGAGTGAATAAATCAACACTGATCCTTACCATCAACAAAGCTTATGTTCTAGTGGAGGAAAGAGACAATAAACAAATATATTTAAAATCATCTTCTTGCTGGGCATAGTGGCTCACATCTGTAATCCCAAGAGAGGGATTTGGGAGGCCAAGGCAGGAGGATGGTTTGAGGCCAGGAGTTCGAGACCAGCCCAGACAACATAGCAAGATCTCACCTCTACAAAAAATCAAAAACTTAGTCAGGTGTGGTGGCATGTGCCTATAGTCCTGGCTACTCCTATGGCTGAGATGGAAGGATCTCTTGTGTCCAGAAGGTTGAGGCTGTGGTGAGCCATGATCGTGTCACTGCACTCCAGCCTAGGTGACAGAGTAAGACCTCAACTCAAAAAAAAAAAAAAAAGAAAAAAAAATACACACACACACACACACACACACACACAATCTTCTTGTGATAATAAGAATTGTGTATGAAAGCATTTTTGCACCTAATTTTCTCTCACAATCTTCTACTTAAAAAAATAATACGTGGAATGTTTTTACTTCTGGCTATTTCTAGCTTTTCTGATGACCCCATAGTAGACTGCATAAGATCTTCAAAGGAAGACTTTTGTATTTTCCTTTTCAAGTCTCTATGCTTCAGTGGCTTTATAGGTCAAGAATATGTAAAATATTAATAAAGAAATTTACAATAAACATTTCAAAGCTACTGCACAATAAAGAGTATGATACAGAACTGATACTTGAAAATAATAAAATCTACCAGCAACAAGGGTAATACATAAGACTAGTTCATTGCTTCTTAGGTAACCTAATTTTTAGTACTCCATAAAACCATCTACATAACCCTAATATGAAACAGAGGTCATTAAGCAAGGAGCAGAGAATTCTTGCCTAAGAATTTCCAGGCTGTTGCTATAATAAATATGGAAAATGCTTGTTTTCAAAAAACAGTTTTAAATCAGTTTTAATGATTAGCTACACATAATTAAACACCAAAAATATTTTCATTAAACTTAAAAGGCAAGGCCTTTTCACTTATAAGTTGTTCACCCTAAAACAATTCATTTTAGATCTGCTTCTTTACTGGAGTTTAAAACAATGTTGTTTACTATGACATTAAGAAAAAAGTCATTTTCTAAACTTCCTTTGCAAATATAATTTTGGAAGTATCTATTGTGGGGCTTTCAGACAAAAGACAAGCAAAATGAATGCTGCATATATAACTTTTAAAAATATGTTGATACATATACATCATATCAGATTGGTCATATAAAGCTATTTTCTTCTTTTTACATCAGATGAGTAATGTGTCAATGTCTTAACAGGGTTTGAGGGAGGCACATCTCACACATGAATGTGAAAACCCAATCATCACACTTATGAACCACAAAAGTGTCTAGAAGCCCATTTTTTTAAGTAATGGATTTTTTTTAGGTTTCCTGCAATCTATCCACAGATGACACTGTAAATCAACAAATTCTGGCCACTAGTAAAAATGTATCTTTCTATTCCAGAATCTTATCAAACAGCAGGGATTTGGCCAGGACTATTGAACAGTGTTACCACATGGAATCCGTAGTACACTGCATGCGGCAACAGGCTGCCAAATGCCAATCTGCATTCTGATTGCCTTCGTTGCTAATCCCAACCCTGGACTTGACTCATTTAACTGGACTTGTCCATCAGCTTCACTCACTAATGCCATGTGAGCATCTAAGACCAGAAAAGGATCATTATTTAGAACTCTTTGTATCCCAGTTGCCGGCTCAGTGCTAACACCCCATGGGTACTTTAGAAACGTCTGCTGAAGACAGAATGCAAGCATGAGTTGTTGTTGTTGTTGTTGATGTTGTTGTTGTTGTTGTTTTTGAGTTGGGGTCTCCTTGTCGCCCAGGCTGGAGTGCAGTGGTATATTCTCAGCTCACTGCAGCCTCAACTTCCTGTGCTCAGGCTATCCTTCTACCTCAGTCTCCCAGGAGCTGGGACTACAAGCACATGCCACCACACCTGCCTAGATTTTTGTTTGTTTGTTTGCTTTTGTAGAGATGAGATCTCGCTGTATTGCCTAGGCTGGTCACAAATTCCTAGGCGATCCTCCCTCCTCTGCCTCCCAAAGTGCTGTGATTATAGGTGTGAGCCACCATGCCCAGATGTAAGCATGATTAGTTGGCCAAACAGGAGTAGCCCTTTTTCTATAATATAGTAGACTCTCATTGCCATTGTTTATGCAAAATGTGGACTTGTATTGCAATTTTTAGTAGGAGTTACATGTAGAAAATATTTAATCCATTCCTTATCTTTTACATTAAATACCTTATCCCAAGAGATTAGAACAATTACATGTTGGTTTTCTTGTCCAACTACCCCAGTTATAGATCTCCATGAACAACAAACTCAACCATTACGTTTACTGGCTGCTTGATGGATAGTATGAGGGAGGACCCAAAACCACCCTGAATTATCTTTTGGAAGGTGGGCCCCTTGCAGTTCAAGTTCCTCCACTAGGCGTCCTTGTATCATCTAGTGTTGTGAGAGGCTGCACTGGGTTTCACTGATTGTTTTTGTTTTTGTTTTTGTTTCTTTCAATGCATTTGCCCATTTAATGATGGGTTATTTACGAGCTCACCTGTGCACACTATGCTGTGTGTTCAGCAGTTTTTGATCCAAATTGGTATGGCCCCTGCGCCCCACCTTCCCTCTTCACCCAATCTCACCCCAAGCACCTGTTTCTTTGTTTGTTTCCCCATATGAAAAAAGTCCTCAAAGAGAAACATTTTGCCCATGTGGAAAAGGTGAAACAAAAAAACGGCAGAGGCACTCCAAGACATCAAAATTAATGAGTTCAAAACTGTTTTGAGCAGTGGAAAAGGTGTCTCGATAGGTGTATCGCATCAAATGGAGAGTACTTGGAAGGTGGCTAAAGTTTATATAGGTAAGAATAAATACACAATTTTTTATAAATAAATTCTGGTTTTTCTTGGGTTCCCCCTTGTGTATTCTTGGGTTAATAAGAAGTAAGTAGATCTATTAAATGTAGCTAAATAATCTCACCCATGGAAACAACATTTCTCTAACTATATCAAGGAATCACAGAACATCTTTGGAAAATGGCAGGGAGAAGAATAATACCCTGAGCTACACGGTTCTGCATATGGTAACAGTAAAATAATTGCTGAATGTTTTAGAAAATTTACTTGCAAGTATAAAATTTATTTCAAATAGACATTTTTGCTAAACTATTTATGCTGGTGAATCTCAAAGTATTCTCTGATCATGCAACTATATCCTGCTAAGTGTCCAATTAGCCTCTGGACTTCAGTCGGACACTTCCAGGTTAGCATTAGCTATGTGAGGTCACCAGATACCAAATGTTAAATTATTACTCAAAGATAAATGATACTTGAGTGTGCTATATGAGTTTATACCTCTAAAAATGCTTGCAGTATCATGAGACTAGTTTGCCGACGTGTCTGGCTGCCAACGTGTCCATGGCTAAGCCAACAAGATTCAGTCTCTAGGGTCTCTGTTTCCAAGGAAGTAAATCTCTAGGTTCCCCATGTTGGCTTCACAATGGAATTGCCTATGGAGCTTTAAAAAATACTTATGCCAGCCAGGCATAGGTGGCTCACACCTGTAATCCCAGCACTTTGGGAAGCAGAAAATTGCCTAAGCCCATGGGTTTGAGACCAGCCTGGGAAAGTTGGCAAGACCTCGTCTCTACAATAAATCAAAAAATTAGCCAGGCATGATGGTGTATGCCTGTAGTTCCAGCTACTTGGAAGGCTGAGGTGGAAGGATCACCTGAGCCCAGCAGGTTGAGGCTGTGGTGGCAGTGAGTGTGTCACCGCACTCCAGCCTGGGCTCAAACAAAACAAAACAAAACTTTATGCCTGGATCTCACTCTCCCCAGAGATTCTGACTTATCTGGTCTAGGATATGGCCTGGGCACCAGAACTTTTTCAAGCTTCAAGTGATTCTAATGTGTAACAAGGTTGAGAAGCATTAATGTAGGGCCACTGTATTATTTGAGAAAAAATTTTAAGAAAATTAAGGCCAGATACAGTGGCTCATACCTATAATCCCAGCACTTTGGGAGACAGAAGCAGGAGGATCGCTTGAACCCAAGAGTTTGAGACCAGCCCAGAAAACATAGAGAAATCTCATCTCTACAAAAAAAAAAATCAAAATATTAGCCAGATGTCATGGTGCGTGCCTGTAGCCCCTGCTATTCAGTAGGCTGAGGTGGAAGGATTGCCTGAGCCCAAGAGGTCAAGGCTACCATAAGCCATGATGGTACCACTGCACTCCAGCCTGGGTGACAGAGGGAGAATCCAACTAAAAAAAGGAAAAAAGAAAAGAAAATTTGAAGGGACAAATTAAATACACTTGTTCTTCCTCCATTACTCTCACATCCATCAGTGAATAAGCTATAACAGGAGATACTGGGCTTTGGGTCTTTTCTATCCCAGATTGTGTTCCTGACCGTTTTTAGCCACCATGTTTTTCTACTATGACATCGCTTGAGACTTTTTAAATTTTTTGAGTTGGGGGTCTTACTGTATCGCCCAAGATGGAGTGTAGTGGCATGATCATGACAATCTCAGCTCACTGTAGCCTTGACCTCCTGGGTTCCGGCAAGTCTTCCACCTCAGCATCCCAAGTAACTGGGACTACAGGCATGCACCACCATGACTGATTAATTTTTTGTAGAGACAGTGTCTCGCTATGTTGCCTATGCTGGTCTCCAACTCCTGGGCTCAAGCAATTCTCCCGTCTCAGCCTCCCAAAGTGCTGGGGTTACTGGCGTGAGCCACTGTGCCTGGTCTACTTGAGGCTTTTACTGCTACTTGAACTTTGAGCCATGTCCCCGGTACAGGTGGAAAACAGCCACCTAGTCAATGGAGAAGCAGAGACTGAGAAAGAGTTCCTTCAAATTCTACAGAAGAAATGTGGTCCAGAACAGTCCACATACACTTCCTTCAATTCTAATTTCTTAACCACAGTCACCCAATTGTGAGGCAGGCTCCATAGTCAAGCATCACGAATTCTGCTGATTCTAACCCTGTCATCTCTCTCATGTCAATCTCCTCTTGCCTTCCACATTCCACAGCTTTAAACTCAGGCCTACACGTGCATTCCCATATAAAAATCACTTCATTCTCCTTCAAACTGTTCTTTCCCTGCATTGTGGCTGACACCCCTTCAAACTACTTTCCACACTGCAGAGTGATTTTTTTAAGAGGTAAATCTTATACTAATACTTCTCAGTTTAATAACTATAATCCTCCATTCCTTTTAGGATCAAGTCCTCACTTCTCAAGCTCTACTACTCAAGCATCCGCCATTCCTCCAAGCATGTCCTCCAGTCTCACGCTTCTATGCTCACAGACTTTTCCTACTACTATGAATTTTCAAAATACATTGGTGAGATCATTTCTTTGCTACCCACTTTGAATTCTATCTCATCCAGTGTGTTTGCCCACAACAGCCCGCACTTCTGTAATATCACCTAACACATAGCATTAGGACTTTCACTACAGTTGACTGTGAGCTTATTCAGAGTAGGTACTGCATCTTTTGCTCTTTGTTCTTTGGGTTTAGAACAGCACCTGGTACTAGGTGTTCAGTAAATATTTGTTGAGTGAATACTGCTCTGTTTTATTTGTTCATGCCTTGCAGGTGCTGTTCCTCTTCCCTGGGTACCTGCAGTCTCCAGGCACAGTGCTAACACCTCCGCTGAAACCTGGCTAAAGCATTTTTTCCTCTGTGATGCCTTTCTAGACTTGACTCCTGAGACAGTGATGATCGTGCCCACCTTTTAGCCACCATTATATTTCATACATACTTCTAATCTTAGAACCTGCCACTCTGTGCTGCAATTATCTGCCCTCACGTCTGTCTCCCTTACCAGTCTGTAGACCCCCTGTGGTAACCTATTTTATTTATCTTTGTATTCTGAGAACTTGTTATATAGTAGTCAACTAGTAACTAAGCTTTCATTTCTTGCCCCCTTTCAATCTTTCTTTTACATCATTTTCAGAGCATTTTAAAACAAAATTCAGGTCACATTTTTTTTCCCACCTAAAAATCTTCAATAACATCCTTTTATCTACAATGGTCTTTCCCAAAGACCCCTGGTAATATACATGATGATTTTAAGATTATATATAATAGTTCTTTCTATTTTAATGGTCAAGTATTTCAATTGTGTTAGAAAAGTTGAAGTCCACCCAATGAATGATTTCATGGATACTTTTGCTTATAGCAGTTAAGATTTTTTTAAGTTAGTGATTTAAAATGAACTCAAAGAAAATTCTTGAGTAAATAATAGTACACGGAGTACTCATAAAACAAAAGCCAGTAAGTCATCATATTTGTAAAAACCTGATGTGTAGGCTTAATAAAATCCCATATATCTTCTAAATCCAGCATACAGGTCCTTCCCATCAGCTCCTGATTGCCTTTTCAATCTCACTCCTGCTGGCTGCCACCAAGCATGATACACCTCATGCCACTCATCTATAGGTTTCACATGACTTCCCCTGACTCTCTTCCAACTATTCTTTACACAGCAGCCAGAGGGATGCTGTTTAAAAGAAAGCCAAGTCAGATCTTTACTCAGCTCAAGACTCTCCAATCAGAATGTTTATTTCTAAGAGATGCATGGTAAACCACTAGGGGTGACATGTTACTATATCTGCAATTTGCCTTAAAATGGTTCAGAGAACAAAGACACTCACACAGAAACAGATAAAGCAAATATGCCAACATGTTAGCAACTGTTGAATCTACAAAGTACATGGATTTTCTCTGTACTTTAAACTTTTTTTGTGTGCTTGAAAATGTTTATAGTAAAAAGTTGAGAGGAAAAAAAGATGGTTTGATTTATAGAGGAATGGCTACATTGATTAATATGAAATAAAACTTATACTGTAAGATATAAATGGTTGAATCTAAATATCTTCAATGTACAACTTTCTTTTAAAACTTTTTTTTGTTTTTTGTTTATTGAGTCAGGGTCTCACTCTGTTGTCCAGGCTGGAGTGCAGTAGCATGATCATGGCTCAACGTAGCCTCCGACTCCTGGGCTCAAACAATCTTCCTGCATCAGCCTCGCAAGTGACTGGGACTACAGGCACAGGATACCACATCTGGTCAATTTTTTTATTGTTTGTAGAGACACTCTACAAACCCAGGCTGGATGGTCTCAAGTGATCCTACCACCTCTGCCTTCCAAAGTACTAGGATTATGGGTGTGAACTACCAAGCTGGGCTGAAACTGTTCATAATAAGATGGTGGAGAAAAAGTTGTAAGAAAAACCTTAAAAAAACAAATCCATGTCTATATAGAAAATCCAAAAGAATCAACAACAAAAAGTTTCCTGGAACTAATAGACAATTAAGGTTGGAAACTACAATATTAATGTACACAAGTCAATCTCCTTCCTATACACCAGCAATAAATTTAAATTTATTGAAATTTAAAAGTAAACACACAATACCATTTACATTAGCACTCCCCCAAAAATGAAATATTTGGACACAAGTCAAACAAAATATATGACAGACACACAAAAAAAGCCAGAATTCATCTATTAAAAACTGAGTATTCTTACATGTTTAAACTTCAGTCACTTTCAAAGTACTCTCCGTTTGATGCAATACATCTGTCAAGACGCTTTTTTCACTGCTCAAAACAGTTTTTTAACTTGTCAATGTTGATGTCTTTTAGTGCTTCTGCTATTTTTTGTTTCGTCTTTTCCACACTGGCAAGATGTTTCCCTTTGAGGACTTTTTCTCATCCAGAGAAACAAACCAAAAAAAAAAAAAAAAATTCTGGGATGAGATTGGATGAATAGGGAGAGAGGGGCACTGGGCATCATGCTGTTTTTGGTCAAAAACTGCTGAACACTCAGCCCGGTATGATCAGGTGCACTAATAAATCACCTATTATGAAATGGGCAAAAGCATTGAAAGATCTAAAAAATAGCAGAAGCACTAAAAGACATCAACATTGACAAGTTAAAAAACTGTTTTGAGCAGTGAAAAAAGCGTCTTGACAGATGTATTGCATC
>CAUYQG010010747.1:0-40806 GCA_963574415.1 Tarsius wallacei
GAGAGAAGAAGAAAATAGGAAGAAGCTGATAACTGAAATAACAAGAGTAAAGGATATTGTGATTGAAATAAATAGCAAACTAATAAGCATGGAAAGCAGAGTTAGCCAAGCAGAAGAAAGAATCTCAGAGCTTGAAGACCAAAATACAGAACTAACCCAATCTATCAGAAACATAGAAAAGAAGCTTAAAAAGACAGAACAAAACCTTCAAGAGATGAACTATTACTTCAAGAGACCAAACCTAAGAGTAATTGGACTTTCTGAGACAGAAAGAGAGACAGAGACCACCAGGGAACAAACATTCCATGGAATTATTCAAGAATACTTCCCTCATCTTATCATTGATTTTAAAAAACAAACGACACATGGTGGAAAAAAAAAAAAAAACAACAGAAGATGCTTGAGAATGATTTGGGAAGTGAACATAAATAAAAACTAAGCACTTTAAATAATTCCAGCATTTTCCTGCTGTAGAGACATGTTGGGGAGGGTAACCACAATTCTCCCTGCCAACGTTCATGCTCCCTCTTTTGGCAACATGATTCAGAGGCAGATGGGCTGTGACTTTGACTCCTGCTGACCATTGTAGTGTGCCCAACCTCAGACTTTATAGCCAAAGCAAATGTTTACATTTTGCATCTTTGCATTATTCAGTATTAAGTACCTCATAGATGCCAATTGAAAGTTTCCTGATCACTGAACTCAGGTAAATGGCAAGCCTCACTTATGGAACTATTTTTTTTTATCTTCTATTAAAATAATTATAAGAAAATTTTAAAAACCGTATTTATAGCATATATTTTTAGGATATTTTTATATATATGCACCAAAAATGCATACATATTTTAAGTATAGCATTCATTCAAAAGATGACATTTATCCAATGAATGCTAGCATAACCATGAGACAGGCAGGACAGTCAAAGTAAATGACAGAAGCACAGTTGAGCAAATGTCATATTATACATTGCTACCATAATTCAATTCAACTTCAAAAAGTAATACATAGATACCATCTCTTAAAATATGTATGCATTTTTTGGCACACCCAGTATATGTAGGTTGTGTCTGTGTCTATGAATTACTCCAAAATATTCAGTAAGATAGTCATTAAGTAACAATGATAATTTTTGTTTTGAGAATTTTGCTATAGCCTGTACAACCCTTAGAGGCCATGTATTAGTTTTCTGTATTACTCATGCCCTATAAGTGCCAGTAGAGAGGATTTTAAAAATACAGTAAATTTTTTCTTTTTTTTATGATGAGACGAAAGTAAATTATTTGTTTTTCGTGAAACTCTGATTTTGTAGCCACCAAATCACAGTAGGAGGTCTAGGACAAGATGCTTTAAATGAAAGATAAGTTCTTGAAACTGAGTTTTTAAATTCTGCAATTCTGATTTGTTTTTTCATTAATTCTTATTCTCTCAGAGCGGAAAAAGAGGCTGTTAAATGGGAGTGTAAAACAAATCAGCTTCTGTGAAAAACAGTTTGACAGTTTCTCAAAAAGTTAAATATATAGTTAACATGTGACCCAATCATTTTACTCCTAGCTATATACAAGAAAGAATTGAAAACATGTCCCTACACAGAATTGTACATGATTGATCACAGCAGCATTATTCATAGTAGGGAAAAATGTAGAAGCAACCCAATTATAAATAGACTGGTGATGGAATATTATTCAGCTATAAAATTGCACAAGGTACTGATACATGCTGTAGCATAGATGAACCTTGAAAACATCATGCTAAGTAAAAGATGCTGGACACAAAAAGCCACATATTATATTATTCCATTTATATGTAATGTCTAGAAAAGGCACTTCCACAGGGAATATAGACAGAAGATAGATTAATGGTTTTCAGGGACTCAGGAATTGGAACAATGGGGAGTGATTGCTGAGGGGTATTGAGTTTCTTTTGGGATGATGAAAATGTTCTGGAATTAGGTTGTGATAATGGTTGCATAAACCTGCGAATATACTAAAACCATTGAATTGCACACTTTAAAGTACTACATTTTAGGGTATGTGAATTATATCTGATTTTATTTTAGTTTTTAAAGGGACAGCTGGAAAAACTAGTTCTTTGCATTGTAGGAGATAATCATTGCATAAGACATCATTTGGATTCTGCACTACTTCTCCTTTCAAACAATGATTGATTAATTTATGTAATTCAAAAGTGATTTTTGGGAATAGGCACATGATGTTTAAAATTTAGTCCATAATGAAATTTTAGAAACATGAAAATAATAGAGATGCAGATGGGCTCAGCATGAATGTCTCACAGTTTTGTGACCACCTCCCTATTCCTAGGTCATCAATCTCTCTGTGCACACACTGGATGATCACCTTAGCTGGAGAATGCTGCCCTTCTCCCAAAGTGCTTATTCAGTCAATAGTATACCTATAATGTCAAACTAAATTCAAGACATTTTTTGGATTGAGAACTCAGTTTATAGTCAAAAAGACAGATGGAATAACCAGCTACAACAACAAAGTAGCAGATTCCCAATAGGACTATTGGGAATCTGTCAGCAGTGTGCTCTCTCTCACCAGCTAGGGTTTCATATATAATTGTTTATTGTGTTTGGATGATGCCCCCCGCCCCACCTCAAAAAAAAAAAAAAAAATCATGGTGAGCTTTCCAAAGTGAAAATAACCTTTTAGAGTCAGTGAGACTTATTGTCTGAAGTAGCATTGTTCAAATACTTACTATTCACTTAGCCTTCAGAAAAGGACCAGTGTGTTAGTACCTGGTTCCTTGTGATTTATCATAAGGTTTAACTGCCATAATGCAAGAGTGGCTTTGTAATATCTTGAGGAATCAATCTATGGTCCCTCCTTGTTATAATTCCACTGCTTCACCAAATTCAAGCAGATAGTGTGTTTGCTGTTCAGTTGGCTCAGTAAAGACATTGGTAGGAAAAACAATGGTTGTTGTAAACAGATTGTTCAAGTCTTCTTTCCAAAAGCCCAAACCCAGAGTGGACTCAGGGTGTGTGGTAAAAGGATTTCCCCAAATAGAATTTCTCCAAACTAGGGAGGGGAAGGAGGATGATGGTTACCAAAGGAATTATCATACCTTGTTTTCCAGCAATATCACTGTGGTAGAGGCAGGCAAGACCGTGAAGAATACATGAGAGAGCAAGTCTTAAGAAGGCTAGCAAAATTATTCCGTATCAAGCTTGCCATGGATGCAGCTTGTGTTTTTCTTTTTCTTTTCTTTTTCCTCTTGACAGTTTTGTGAGAAAGGAGCTTTGAGTCATCATCATAATTAATAATAACACTTAAAATAGCACTCTGAATGTGCTGAGAACTTAGTAGTTGCATATATTTGTTTATTTGATAAATATTTAATTTTCACAACAATTTGTGTGAATTAGATACTATGTATTGTCTTTATTTTGCTTACAAGGAAACTGAATAAGGGTTGGAGAGGTAGAGTGAGTTGTTCAAGGTCACCAGCTAATAATTGAGAGCACAGGTATTTGAACCTATATAGCCTGATTCCAGTTGCTCGTAAACACCAGGTTACATGCTTTTCTTAATAATAAGTTAAAACTTGTTATATAAAATAATGAAAGTAGCAGTTTCTAAAAAAACTGTATTTATAGATTGAATTTCACACCTGCTCTTCCTGAAAGGCACACAGCATCCCATATGTCTTATCAAGTTATATGCATGCAAAACTATACCAAGATGTTTTAGAATGTTGGACAGATTTATACATCATTTCAAAGGAACTGTTCATGCAGAAGGGACAAATCTAGGAGACCACTGTGATTTTCTCCTAGTCCACCAGGCAAGGAGAAGACAGCCATCCAGATGTGCTCTGAAGCCTGGACAGCAACTTGTTTTCTGGGAAAAAAAGAAGTTGCACCTTCTAGTCACTTTTCTTGGATTTGGATCCAAGGAAACTGTGTCAGTGAGTCACAGGAGAAAAGGCAGGACACATTTATACAGTGGGTAAGTCCATGAATGGCAGAACTCAGGAAGAATGACTTCAAAATCCCACAGCTGAAATCCCTGGAGCTTCCTCATCTCTAGAATGAATTTAAATTTCATCCAGTAAAAAACCATGCTACTCTATTAACTCTTTGTAGTTTTGCCACCCCATCCACATTGCTCTTTTTTATCCTTGGATTATTTGAGCTTCTCATCTAGCAAAGAGCTGTGGCAAATACAGCAGGTGCCAGAACTTCTCTGTGTTAACTCCACTTCTACTGTTAGAGTAGGCTAATTAAGTAGGCAAGAGTACATTACTGAAGGCCCAACTGCAGCCAGAAAGACAATTTTTTATACTCCAAAGTGTCAAAGTCAACAGCTGTCAATTTTCCTTTCTTTCCACTTATATGGTTGGGAATACACTATTTTCCCTCCTTTTATATCTCTCAATCTTTTTTTTTAGAGGATCCAGTCCCATTTTGAGTTTTCCTTAAAATGAATTGAACAGTGTTGAAAAAAATGATTAAATTATTACAGCGAAGGAGGCATTTGAATCTGATGATGTAAGAGTCCAGGCTTAATGAGAACTAATGAAATGACTCGATCATTGCACTTCATTCCTCACTACCCTTGGGTCTCCAGTGTTTAGTGCAGTAGATTAATTTGTGGAGCCTTGTAGCAGATGGCTGGCTTTTCACTATCACCTTTGAAAAGGAAGACTGAAGATACTAAGTAATATTTCTAGATTTTCTTACGGTTTGCATTACATATTATCATTTCACTCAAAAACATTTTTATTTGGTAAAGCAATCAAAAGATAATGAACATGGTAGCAACTCACAGAGAAGTTTTCTGCCTGGATGGATGTAAGGCTCTTGGATCACAGTACAGAGATAACTCCAGAGTGAAATGTAGGAGCTATTTCATGAATAAATGGCAGTTGAAAGTGGTCGTTATGCTTGGAACCCCCAGGGTAGACTCAGAGCTACAAATGCCCTCTTTGTTCCAAAACAAATGAGAAATGAAGTCATCTAGATTCAACCGTAAGCCTAGGGAAAAAAGTCATAGAAATATTAATGAACATTAACATTTCCACTTTTCTTCAAAGATGCAGTCTCTGTAGGGACTGAGAACTCTATGAAGATTTGAAAATATGTTATTATTAGAATGAAGAGGTGTCGGTTAAGTTATGGGTCCTAGAATCAAGTAGGCTGAGTTTGAATCCTGTCTCTGCTATTCACTAAGCTTGGAAGCTTGAGCCTCAGATTTTGTTTTTTGAATCCATAAAATGAGATTAAATAATAGTACTGTTCCTTAGCATTTCTGGCAGGATGAAATGGGATTATGCCTGAAAATGATCAGCACAGTATTAGAAGCTTTTGACACATTCACTAAGTGTTAACCATTGTTCTTTTTATTAAGTATGTTTTGCTGCATTATTATGGCTGAGTCAAAACGTATTGCTTAGGGTGCTGAATGTGTGCAGAGTTCTCTTAGTATCTATGGTGTTGGAAGGGAAAGAAAGTGCTCATTTAAATTACAGATATTTCTTGAATTTCAAGAAAACGTGGAGTCGCCTTCCTTTGGACTACATTCTGTTTTGCCACTATTTATAGGGTATCCTTTGGCACAAACACTCAGATTTACTTTCTTCCTCTGTTAAATGAGAATTGTACTAACTGACCCTTCATGGTTGTCCTGAAGATAAATGGAGATCATAGAGATGGAAACTATTTGCAAAAATAGTTCTATAAAAATACTACTTCTTTAATCTGTTCCAAGACCACTAAGCATGTATAATAAAGTCCTGAGCACTTACAGAAGTGGTATAATTACACAAAAATATAACAGTGTATCAATACCAAAGCAGGTTGCTATCTGTAAAAGAAGAAGAGGAAATAGTTTAGTAGATCCCACTTCTGGGTAGATATTCAATTAATACAACATCAAGAGAATAAGTATGAATAGAATTCCAGCATATAAAATGCAGATCAGTATGCAATGTTGCTTATACAAGTTGAATCATGATGGGAGGCAGGCTTCAGAGAGCAGTCACTATGCTGGTTATCACCTCCAGCCCCCAAGCGCTGTTTCCCTGGGAAGAGCAGGAACTATGAGCTACAGTGAATTTCTTTCTCCTCACTATTTCCCTCAGAAGAGAAAATTATATCTTTGAATGACAGGCTGTTGAAGACTTAGAATTAATCAAGTCAAACGGGTTAATTGATTGTGTGTGTGGGATGGGGGTAGATAATGGTAGGACAAATAAGGGTAAATTACTACTAATTTTTTTCCAGTTCAGAGTTTAGGGTTCTAGGATGGTAAAGCCCAACTGCTGGTACCATATTTAATCTTTTTTATTTTTAGCTGAGTTTTTTTTTTTAAATTTTTAATTTTTAGTATGTGGGGTACAATTCAGGGTTAGTTATACAAATGTTCATTATGCAGGTACCCTTGTTGATGAGATGTGCCCCCTCCCTCAGCAGTTTCCCACTATTATTTTTAATTGTTATAACAGAAATTACTTCAACTCCTTGAAAAAGGGGGACGGAAAACCATACATTGCTGTCTAAAAAGTTACTAAACATTTGTATTAGCTAAGCATGGTAGTGTGCACCTGTAGTCTCAGCTACCCAGGAGGAGGCTGAAGCAGGAGGATCACTTGAGCCCAGAAGTTTGAAGCTGCAGTGAGCTATGGTAGTGCCACTGCCTTGCAGTCTAGGCGACAGAGTGAAACCCTGTCTCTAAAAACAAACAAAAATTGTAGCAAAAGCTATTAGTAAAGGGAATGAGATAGAGTAGGGGTTTAAATAATGAAGACAGCAGATTACTGTCTTTTGACTTGATGAGGCTTAGCAAGTGTTGATTTTACTGAACATTTTAAGTATGATATCTTTACTGTGCTTCCCAGTCTGTATTCATTTCCAGTATTTTGAAATTCACTCAGATTTCATTGCAACCAGAGAGTTACTGTCACAAACTTGCACAAGACTTAAGTGAGTTTCAATTTCTAATTGGGAATATGGCGAAATGAGGAGGAAGTTACAAGTTTATTCAGCTACATAACTTTGGTATAATAAAGCTAAGGATTGATATCAGAATCTTACCATCTGCATTCATGTATGTTTATAATTTGCGAATTGATAAACAAACAAAGCTAAGTCTCTTCCAGGAAGAACACAAAAATGAAAATTCAAATAATTGGCTAACTTTAGACTGATGGTCAGTGAAAAATCTATGTTTATTATTATGATCACAAGGAACTATGAAGTTTTGAATTACTTTTCAAATTTTTGAAAACATATTAAATCATGTTAAACATCTTTTAGTGTCTCATGTTCTAGTGTTTGAGGATTGATTTTCTGGATATGGTACACATAGTCACTTTTATTAACCAGAATCGAAAAAGCCACCAGCTTTTAAGTGGGTTAAATGATTTGTCCTGCAGAATTTTGTCAGTCAACTGTAACGTTGGAAGGCTCTCCTCTCATAGAAATAATAATATAAAATGCCTAAATATGCCAACTTCTTTACATGTCTTTCTACAACAGTTTTAATTTAAAACTTATTTTAGAATACATGAAAATAGAAAAATCAAATGAAGAAAAACAAAATCTCCCATATTTTCACTACTCAGAAATAACTTCCTGTATATTGATGCATTTCCTTACATACCCATTCACATTTACATTTATGTTTATTTATACATGTATTATATATGTACATACAAATTTAGTGGGAATGTAACCACACGTAGTTATTCACATGTTTGCACCCCTCTCCCAGCCCACTGTGTAGTGTCTCACAGTCATTTATCTAATAACGGTGTTATGAGCCAAGAAAAGGTCATCTACTTCCACTGGCTAATTGTCTGATTTTATGGCAGCATATTTATTCCTGGGTAATTTGAAATAAGCAGTATGGGTTTTTCACATAAATAATTATTTGAAAAACAAAAATAAAAAATAATAATACCAGACTGAACCACTGTAAAACTCCTGTGTCTACACACATCCTTACCTCTGACTTCACTTTTCGAGATGCAGCATTTCTGGCTTTGTTGAGTTGTGGGAACTGAAGAGGAAAGAGATACTAACATAAGAGGAAAGGAAGCAATAAAAGCAGGTCACAGACACAGGTGCTTTGCAAGTCAAATCACAATAGAGCAGTCACATTCTCTTTTGTGGCAGAGTCTCTCCGGGGGTGGGGGGTGCTTAAACAACTGACTTCTATTTTCTTGACTGAAATTCTGGCCTGGTGTCTCTTTACTAGGCTATATTAATTATCCTGAGCTTCTGACAGGTGGGTTAACAATAGTTCTAGCTTCCTGTGGTGTTTTAACATTGCATCTCCTCCTGTTTTCATGAGTATTTTGATGAAAAAAGGCGCCTTAAGTAATTATAATTATGCTTATGATTATAATTAAAGTAACTTTAATTATAACCCAAATATGCCTCCACCCAAACTAATTCCATCCACCTCATTCTTCTGCAATCTTGTGGTTGGAATAATAGAATACAATACTACTGAAATAATCAATGTGAAAATATCCAAAGAGATAACTTTTTACTTTTCTGTGACCTTTAGAAGAAATTAAATTTAATGTTCATTCTCCACACCAAAAAATATTATTTTTATAAGTATAAGCTCTTTTAAGTTAAGAAAATACTCTGCATGTAAAAATTATATACAGGTAGCTTGCTAGTTACATGAAATTGGATAGATTACTTAATTTCTCTGTGTCTCGGTTTTCCCATCTAAAGATGAGACAACAATGAAGGGGAGTTGGTGCTGTTACCTACCTTGAAGGGTGGCTGTGAGGATTCGTTGATATAATAAAGTGTGAAGCACATTTAACAATGTCTAATACAGAGAAAAATCTCAATGAAGATTAGTTACCAATATTATTGTCCAATCGGGTTATCTTCTAATATTTGTTCCACATATATTAATCACTAAACCATATTCTGTTAATGTATTTCTTTATTAACATGTAATCAGTGTATTTACAATTTTAATGATTCATTCATGTATTTAGTATGCTCTACTTATTTCCAAAATAATTTAAAGATATTTTATTTTATATCATAGAGGTAAAATGAAACCATAAGTTATGCACATGAAATTTAAAAAGCAAATAATTAAAGAGGTGAAATAATAATTATACCAGAATCTAGATTAAGAACAGCCATTATATTGTATCCTTAGATTTTGCTCTGAGCTGCCCCCAAAAGGTGAAAATGAAAATTTAATGAGTTTTGGAGCTTTTACTATCTTAAAGAGAAAAGCATATTGACTTTTTAAACATAGTTTTTTCTCTTGTAGTGTAGTCTAAATAGGTTGTATTGCATTGATCTTACATAAGGGATGTTGAAAAACCTAATGGATGGTGCTTTTGTTATCAATTTTACTAAAAAAAGTTCTCATTCCATCATTCCTGTTCTTGCCTTTCATAAGCTGAAAGTAAACATTTAAATTAGATATGTAGCGTTTTGTCATGATGTCATACTGATGTTTGCTTAGGAACTTACTTATTCATTTTTCAAGTTATGAGTATTTATTATGGATATTCTTGAGCAAATTATTTTTTCTTTTATCCTTTGATTATTCATTTGTATATGTTCTTCCCTGAGACGGCTAGTTGTAGGTGGCAAAAATTGTTAAATATCATCAGATTACCTTACAGATAGTGAACTGCTTCATTTTTATGTCTAATTTTCTTTAAAGTTGTCTTTCCTTTTTCTTGATGGATTACGTCACTAGCATAGCTCTTATACTTGTCAGACAAGATTACTGTTATTTTTACTCATAAATGTATCTGGCTGGAGTGAAAACGGAATATAATATTTTTTTATTTAACTTGGAAAGAGAAAAAGAAGGGATATTTGAAAATGTAAGACCTAGATTCAGTATACATTTATTGAGAATTTTTAAGACATTGGTTTAGAGGATGATGATTAAATAAAATTAGCTAAAATATGATTTTTAAAAGCTCTTCAAAAATCTAGTGGAAAAGAAAGATGTGATACAAGACAATAAAGGAAGTGCTAAAATGAGTTACATTTAGTACTTTCTTCTCATGTAATAAAATACTGTCTGCGTTAGACATGATTGCAAGTGTTGAAGGAGAGAGGAGAAAATTAAGGGGTTATTAGCAAAGATATTGATTGGACAGCTCTCTTTCCTGATCACAAAGGAATGCCTTTAATCAAAAGAGGGGTCCTTGAGGCCTGAGGGCATGTTGGGCAATACAAAGATAGGACAATCCAGTCTGAGCAGAGGGCAGAGAAGATCTGGTAGCCTCCATTTTCAGGTTTGCTACATCTGAGACCTCACTAAGTCCATGACAATGAAAATTATAGCAAAGAAATTTACCTCACTATATACACTGCTATCTTCAAAGGCCTTTCCCATCTATTTATTTTAACCTCAAAGAAACCCTCTTCAGTACCATTATCTTACTTTTACAGATAAGAGGAAAAGAGCTTATTGGATGGCTTATAAACTTTGAGAGCCAGACAGATAAAACATTCTGAAGACAGAATACAGACTTTAAATTCTTATTTCCATTTCCATCTGCTCTATATTTTAATATTCCAGTGTACATGTGTACATGTGTGATTCTGTATACGTATGTGTGAGATGAGATCTGGCAGGGGGTTTGTTAGTTACAGTAGAGCTGTGTGATAACACTGTTAAGGATTCAGTGTATGAGGACAAATGATAAATTAAAGATCAGGGAATCTATCAGAAGCATTCTTTGACCCTCATAATAATCAAATCTCTGGCATTCTGATGTACTTTGTAATTAAATTTTATTCTATCTAGTACAACATCTACTCTTGGGTATGTGATCTTTTTTTTTTTCTTTTAATGTACCTCCCCCTTTTTATCATACAAAAGCATAAAATAGAGTAGGGTCTTTGCTGTCTGGATTGTGGCTCATAAGCCTGCTTGATGGTGGAAGGATGGGCCAGATGTACTTCTGAGGTCCCTTTCATTTTACAGAATTCATTACTGTCTCATCTCCTATTGCTCCAAAGGTCCTTTCATAGTCAAAGCACTAAACAGGCCCATCCTTTATACAGAATCCCCTGGATTCTTTACAAGAGCAGAACTGTAGGTCCTTGAATCTGACAACCACAGCATTTCAGTGACTTTTTCTTTTGTTGTCAGTTATGACCTCACAGGAAATCTGGGCTTCTTGTTTTACTGGGATTTTGTACATCTCTTCTGCTATCTGAGCAGCTACTAGGCAGCATAGAGCCTTTGTCTGAACCAGAGATAATCCTTTAAACAGTGTAAAAACAAAGCAAAGTAATTGCTTTTGTTTTAAAGCCCTTATCTTGGAATAGAAAACGTTGAAAAATAAGATTGTGTGAGGAACTATAGCCATATCATGTCACAGTTTCAGCGAAACTAGCCTGCTTGCATTTGTCAGTTTTGCTGTGTGTCATTATAATGTGTGCATGGGATTTGCTTTTGATCCCATTGTAAAAGCTAGCTCTGTGGAGTCAGGTCCCTTGTTTTGAGCTTATTGGCTGGTCTGCCTGTAACCCTCGGTTCCAATGAGAAAACAGCAAAGACATGTTTTTATGTCCTGTGTTTGAGATGATCTAGATTATGGTAAGGAATTTTTGCACAGACACTAATCATAAAAAAACCAATTCAGATAAATGAAAATATTAAAATGGCTTATTGGTTTCCCATTGCAAGATGCATTACAGGGAAGAGTTTCAGCACATGATAAAAACCAACGGCAGCACTATTGGCAATGTGCTTTTATAGTTGGTGATTTCCCTGATTTTCTCTAAAAAGTTGCAAAATTGTCTTTACCTTATTTCCACTTGATATCCAACAAATCCACATTTGAAGTGCTTTAAATTGTATGACTTGAAAATGAAATCTTGGGCAATTGGAACTGTAAGTCAAAATTTTCTGTCAACCAGTACTTTAGGGTAATGATATTTAACTTTTGTAATATTTATGAATGCCAACATTGATTTTTTGGATCTCATGTGCCAGACACAGTTCTATATACTAACTCATCAGCCTATAAGATAAGTATTAGTATCTCCATTTTACTGACAAGGAACCTAAAGCACAAAGGTGGTAACCAGCTTACTCAAGACCACACAGATGAGTGGCAGGGATAGGATTCAAACCCAGGTATTCTGAACTGGAAGCTCTCACTTTCAGAGACAGTTCAAGTCCTGGAGTGCCTTCTGAATCATGAATGAGAATTACAGTCAAGAAAATTTTATTGTTAGTGTCCTAACATGTTCCATTTTTTGAATAGCAATCCTTGTTGTCTATTTAAATAAAAACTATCAAATTAGCCAGAATATTTATTAATCAGGAATTCCTATTTCTCTCTTATGTGGAATAAAAGATAACTTTGGTCTCTCAAACACACACACACACACACACACATATACATATATATTTTTTAAGCAAGGCCAATAAGGCCTGATGGTTGCATGCACCTGTAGTCCAGCTACTTCGGAGGTTGAGGCAGGCAGATCACTTGAAACCAGGGGTTTGGCGTTGTAGTACAGTGTGATTATGCCTGTGAATAGCCACTGCACTCCAGCCTAGCAGCATGATGAAACCCCATCTCTAAAACCAAACACATACACACGCACGCACGCGTGCACACGCACACACACACAAAAGACAAAAAACCAGGCCAATTGACACATTTCCAGTATATGAAATTTGTTATTACTGCCTATGATAGCTGCATATAGGGTATATGTACTCTTTTTCCATTAACTGAACAAAAACATTCTGCAGATCAAATGGATTTCTTTTCATATAAGGTATAGTGAAGACTAGATAGGCGATTCCTGAGATAGATCTACATAGGAAATGACAGCTTCAAGGAGCTGGGGAAGTTCAGTGGAATAGATAAATACATAAATAAACTAATTTATTATTAAGGGAGCAAGTTATATATTCTGTTAGTTTGCTTGGTGTAGAATTCCTCATCTCATATTGTGTTCCTGATTGAGAGAGAATTAGTACTAAGGTGTTGATTGCACATCTATTTTCATGTATGTAATTTTAAAATGAATTGATTATAAAGGATTTAGAATTTCGAAACTGAAAATAGAACTTGTCTAAAGTCCGTTTTTTTTCTTTTCTGTTTTTGCTCTTTGTTAAATGGTGGAATATATTGGCAAAATTCAATACCATAGCATATTTCTATTAGTTCTATTGTAAAACTCAGACTTTGGAAAGAAAAGAGGGAAGGAGGGATAGAAGACAGAAGAGAGAGGAGAGACTGTGACAACTCATGTGTAGAAACATTTTATCTGACTCTAGTTTAACATGAGAAAGAATTATTTTGTTTAGGTTTAGGAGCTGAGTGCATTTGGGCTCTTGTTTAAGGACATATAAATTGGAAAAGGTGAGCCCCTAATTTGAAGCCATGACTCTCCAAAGTCAGACTGATAGCATTTTGTAATGCTAGGTATGTAAAAGATAGGCCATTATCTTAATTCTTTTCTTTAAGAACTAAACATAGTTATTAGGTTGTGTCCTTTTGTGTATATAAGAAAGAATACATTTGCTGAATTTATAATGATGGCCCCTTGACAATAAGATTTGTGCTCAAAAAACTCATTTTATGAGCTATTTTTTTCCCCTAGGGTTGCATTTATTTCATAAAGTGGTTGTCCACTGATTATTTTGGAATAATAATAATTTAGGAACAATGCTGATTTCATCCTTTTCTTGTCTTTTGTGTTCTGGTGGTGTTTGTTGTTGTTTTATTTTGTTTTTACTTCTATGTATGCCCCAGTCATGTTTTTTGAGGTTTTAATGATGATATTTAGGATAGGGAAAGGTCAGTGGTCAAGTAATTAGGGATTTAGG
The DNA here is from genome assembly GCA_963574415.1 of Tarsius wallacei. Classification (NCBI taxonomy): domain Eukaryota; kingdom Metazoa; phylum Chordata; class Mammalia; order Primates; family Tarsiidae; genus Tarsius; species Tarsius wallacei. The sequence continues at coordinate 13,830 of CAUYQG010010747.1, forward strand.
AAGGGGAGACCGAATGCTAGGCAGACAAGGAAAGTCTCAATACACATGGTAGAAAGCAAGCCACCCAGGACATGGTGAAAGGAGATCGAAAGAAAGGGTATAAGTCAAAAATAAACATAAATTCAGCTTAAAATGTCTTAATTGAGGGAATATTAACTAACTGTAGTTTTTTGGTGACATGAACCTCTTCCACATTTTTGGACTAGGAATATTTACTATGAAACTATGCAAAATTAGAAGCAGAGCTCCAACTTTCTCTCTCTGCCCTGGAAGAAGTTTGAATGAGCAGAGAATACATTTTACCATTGCATCAGCACGTAGAATTAACTTATTTCCCCCATTTTTCGTACCCCCTTGCTCTGTTTCACCTATGAGTCGAATGAAAAAAGAGAACAATATTTTTCTTTCTTTAAGTCTTTGAATTAGCTATCATTGATTATGTGCTAGTTATGTTACAAGAGATAGTTTTCCCCTGTCCTCATGAGCTGCTTCCTTCTGCAAAGTTTCTGTGCCATAAAAATGCATGGTACATCATTCTTTTTCTCAGAAATTGGCAGAGAACAATTAAAAGAAAAGCTCAGGGGCAAAAGAAGGATGTGTCTTGCAGATGGATGGCTCATAGCTCCCCTTTTCTGCCACCCTGTGGCATGGTGCAGTGGTCATGCCCCATGCTCTCCCAATGAGGTAAGAGAGCAGAGTTGGGTAAGGGTCTTGTTCTTTCAAGACACTGTGGTGGTTTGGAATCTCTAAAGTGCTGACCCATTGCTCGGCTTACTGAACTATACAAGTGCATTGCTTCATCTAGGCTCCTTTATGAGGTCCTTTCTCATTCGTGAGTCCATTTCTTATAATGGTTGATGGGATGTTTATTGTGATTAAAACCCCCCAGACACCTATACTCTGTAACCAACCAATGTCTACAAGGAACTCATTTCACAACTTTTCACATTCTTTTCTGCCAAATGTCGTAAGGAAACTACTGGGTTCTGAAATTAAATAGCTTTGTTTCTCCATGGCTAGAGCTCAAATTGTCGAAGGGGTTGTATAAAGAAAGGTAATCTCTCAAAGCAATCCCTTTCAGGTGACTTCAGCCTTCAAAAGAAAAAAGGTAGTTATGAATTGGCTGTGATAGCAACTCCCTTGAACAGAATATTTCTCCTTGTTTCTGATCTGATATGGCTTATACTGAAGTTGGCTGTGCTCTCAGCAGACTGGTGCCTGGCATATCCTGATATAATCTCTATTTCTGAAGTAACCACAAGGTAAATCTAGCTGGTAATTAGAAATATCCAGCTGTATTATTTTCCTAGTCTCCTATCACTGTGATGGGTATCCCTTTCCTTTGAATTAATCAGTCATTGCTATTTCCTGGTAGGAAAAAAGCTCAGGACTTTGTGTATTAATGGATGAGTTCCATCACCTACTCTGATCCTGCATAGCACACTTATCAGAACATGCATATTCTTAGAACAATATGCCTTGCCCCTGGTAAAGGGTATAAATGTAACACTGACTTTCCTTTTAAAAGGTGTTTTTTAAAAATTATACTTATGTAAGCAATAAAAATGTACTAAAGTCATCTTCATTGCAGGTAACAGAAAATTTTTGGACATGTGTTAAATTCTGCCTATGTAACTTGAACTCACTAACCTCTCCTATATATATATACATAGGAGAGGTATGTATATATATATATAATTGTGTCTTTCCTCTATGCCAGATCTCTGCTTTTCTTCTTAATTCTGGCTCAGCATTAGAGATGACTAGTGATTTGGTGTTGTTTAGAATGCAGAAAGTAATTGGTATGACATAATTGGTGGTGCCGGCAAAATATACCAGAAGAGGATATGAAGATGATGCTGTTTGCTCTTCAAGGCTTGTCTCGGACATCTTCTCTCCCCAATATGTCTTCCCTGGTCCCATGATTCAGAATTAATCTCTTTCACTCTGTGATCCTCCAGTGTTATATTACAGCTTACTGTGATCCTCAGCACGTGAATCAGAGGTAGCTGTGTTTATGTCTGTGACTCCTATACAGTAGGCTCTTTGAGTCCTAATAAAAGTGAATAACATTTACTAGGCATGTTGTATTGGCAGGGGCTCAACAAACATGATCTTACTTCATTTTTACCTAGTAAGTCCTAGGAGGACTTACTTATTGCATTTTATAGATAACAGCAAAGTGATGGTAGAATAATTTGTTCAAGTCAGGAAATAAATGTTGGGGCTAAATTTGACAACTGAGAACCAACTCTGGTCATTGCCTAGCATAGGTTGTGCTCTGTGGTTTGCTTCTTGACTACTGATTAATAAATGTCCCAGAGAGTAAAGTTCACAACATTTAGACAACCCATTTCACTTCCTGCCCCAAGCTGTCAAGTTAGTCTTTTAGCAAGGCTCAGAATGTGACATTTCCCTGGTTACCCTTGAATCCCAGTTAAAATCTTTTCCTCTTGCACTCAGTTCTAGCCAGACTTTCCTTCTTTCTGTTCACTAAGTGTGTCCAGCTATTTTTTGTTATACAGATGGTGTATGCATGAGGCTTCCTCAGCCTGCAATCCCTCCCTTTTCACCTGACTTACTTCTTCTTATCCTTCAGGTTTCAACTGAATCTTTCTCAGGAAACCTCCTAACAAAAGCCCCCAATTATTACATTCTGTCACAACACCATGCACCTTAAACAAAAAAAAAGTGCCTGGGCACGGTGGCTCATGCCTATAATCCCAGCACTTTGGGAGGCCTAGCCAAGAGGACTGCCTGAGCCCGGGAGTTAGAGACCAGCCTAGGCAACATAGTAAGACCTAAGACCTCATCTTTTATAAAAAAAACAGTTATTGCAGTTATTGAATTCTTCTAGGGTCTGTGATGATTGTGCTCATAACTATGTTCTCACCAATCTATCACTGTAAATTTTTTAAAGTTAAAAATGTTTACATTGTTCTTCACATTTTCACTTGCATCATACTTGTGAAGGTTTCTACTTCCTGTTTTCTGTCTCTGAATAGTACTGTATATCCTTCTTTAACCATTTGTTGTCAAGACATCTCAAAATAAATTTCATCTGAATCAGTGGCCTTCATTGTGATGCATATTTGTTTCACCTAGGAAGCTTTTACAAATTCTCATAGCTGGGTCTACTTCCTGATCAGTTAAGCGTGAATCTGTTTGGGGTAGATTCTGGGTATCAGCATTTTAAAAAATTCTTATAGGGGACTTTAAAGCATGCAACAAAGATTGAAAACTATTGACTTCACTGGTGATTGTACACCATAGGAATTTTGTGTAGAAGTGCTCTTTGCCAAACAGGTGTGTGCATTTCAGAGATGCAGACAAGGTATGTGCAGCAGGAGGTGAACTGGTATGATTGAAAACGCTTTTGGAAATTCTTAGCAGCAAAGGTAAGAAAGAAAAATCTTAATAAGCCACCAGGATTTCTACTTTTTAAACTTTTAATGAAACCTATTTGGTTTCTGAATCATTTGATTTGCCTCTTCTTTTGCCCCATGCAGATTATTGCAAGCATTTTCAATGAACTAAGAGGAATTTGTATTGTTATCCATATGTGAGCTTCAAATATTATAGCTTTTTGAAATTACAAGTCAACCTTCTTTTCCAGTGAGGCATTTTTTCAACTGACTAAAAATCCTAATTCAAGAAAAAAAAAAAATACACAACTGGTAAGGAATAGATATTCATATTTGGCTTACCGTGCAGTTCATATGGCAACTAGCTACCTAACTTTTGCCTGTCTAACTTTATTTACCTGTGACAAAATATGACCTGTAGACTTTTTTTTTAATTTAAGAAATAAAGATTTTAAAAGCTTCCAGTAATGGCAAAAAGCCTACTAAAAGCTGTTCTTATTTCAATATAATAAATCATAAATGTGTAAAGTGGATGTCCCTGGAAGTATACATTTTAACGTTTAAGGGGGTGTACATATTTGGAGAGACTATTGCATCAGCACTCTGCTAGTGAAAATCACAGTTAAAGAGTCTAAATGGGAGAATTTGGCTTGGGACAGGGTTTCTTAAGCGATTGAGTGACTTTAAGTGAGGGAAGAGTGATGACTTTTGCCTGTAGGTTTTTTATTTACACATAGAAAGTGTATTCTCAAGTTAGATAGCTCATTAACTCATGGTTTTACCATGCCCAGAAAGTAACTGATATTTGCTTTGTATAGATTATGTCCTTAAAAGAATAGTGAACCACATGGCTTTCAGAGAGAGTGAAGAGTTCCTTTGTTTGCAATGAGTTTTGTATAAAATTCAATGGGGAAAAAAAGATCATTTTCTACAAATATTGGTTTTGGGGCCTTTTCCTATCACTAATGGTCTAACAAGTGCCTATTTTACTAGAATATAGCTGAAAATTCTCTATGGAATAAAACATTCCATTATAGAAGAGACGGTGACAGGTAGCAGAGCAAGAATTCACAAGGACAAGGGAGAAGAGGGAACTATATCCTCAGGCTTCCAGGAGCAGATATAGGATCTCTGTAATATTGTTGTTCTGAAAGTGCTTATGCGACCACGGAGGCTGGAATTTAACTTACATATTTGCATTATCCTTAAAAGTGATGTTGTATGTAACTGTGCTGCCAAATGGTGGGTGCTCAGTTAATGATACTTGTATTTGAAGATTCTGAGAACTAAGGTGACCATACATCCTTGTTTGTCCTGTACGGTTTCAGGTTACATATATTGTCCTGGATAATTATTCATAGTGTTCTCTTTAACTGTAAAAAAAAAAAAATTCTAATAGATTGATAATTTATGTGATCACTTTCCTTGAAAGCAGTGTGTTATTCCTCTCAAAGCTTGATTACCTGAGATGTAATTGATTGGTTAAGTCTTGAAATCTGAAATTGATCCTTGATTTGGAATGTAGTGTCATCCCCACATCTGAGCCTGTCTGTAGATTCCCAGTGCTGAGAAATGATAAATGAGTCTCTCCTAAGTAACCAGCAGGCCTCCCCAGGGAGGTCCAGAACCAGACATATTTAACAGCTTCATTAATGACCCAGAAGTGCTGTAATAAGCAGCTTGCTAATGAAACCTGCAGATGACACTAAATTCTAAATTTTTAGGTGTGGGTAGCAACAATTGAAGCATGAATAACAAAGAATCCAAGCCCAGGCAGAGGCTAGAATATAAAAGTCTATTAGGGTGACTTTATAAAGCAATTCTATGCAACATCAGTAGTCCATAAGACCAAGGTAGGCAGGGCACAGAGATGATTTATGTCACTGAAAAGTCTGTGGCAACAATTCCCTTAGTCCCTAAATCATGGAGGGGATAAGTGGCAAGACAGGATTAACATCAAAGTAGTTGGGTTCAAATTCCAGCCCTATCTTGAGCAACTCACTGCATCTCTGGGATTCTTAGTTAGCTTTTTAAATATTAAATTAGTAAAGTATCCAAGCATGCTCGCCACAAACATGCAACTAGATACAAATTGGTTCAGTCGGTTTTAAGAACATTGTCACAACAACAAAAAGCATTCTGTCTTTTTTGTAGAATGGTTTGAGTTCCTCCAGGTTTATTCCCAATAGGGGAATTGCTGGGTCATGTGGAAGGTCAATTTCTTTTTAAAAAATCACCACACTGTCTTTCAGAGAGGATACACTAGTTTGCATTTCTACCAGCAGTGTAGAAGCATTCCTTTTTCTCTGCATCCTTGTCGGCATCTGTTGTTTGTTTTATTAATGATGGCCATTCTTACTGGGGTTAGGTGGTATCTCAGGGTGGTTTTGATTTGCATTTTTCTGATGATGAGTGAGGCTGAGCACTTTTTCATATGTCTGTTGGCTGTCTATATATCGTCTTTTGAGAAGTGTCTATTAGTGTTTTTTTGCCCACTTTTTAATGGAGCTGTTTGTTTTTTTTTCCTTTTGGCACGTTTGAGTTCCTTGTAGATCCTAGATGTTGTTAGGCCTTTGTCAGATATACATTTGGCAAATATTTTTTCCCATTCTGTGGGCTGTCTTTCTGCTCTCTTGATGGTTTCTTTTGCTTTGTAGAAGCTCGTTAGTTTGATGTTTGTTGCAACTCTATTCATAATAGCAAAAACATTGAACCAACCATGTTGCCCATTGAAGCTGGACTGGATAAAAAAAACTGTGGTACATATATACAATGAAATATTATGCAGCCATAAAGAAAGACAAACATATGGACTTCACAGCAACTTAGATGGATTTGGAGTCAATCATACTCAGTGATCTATCACAGAAACAAAGAACAGAGTACCATATGTTCTCACTCATAAGTGGACTTTGAACAATGATAATACTATAAGAAAGGGATTGGCAGTAGTGGGAAACTGTCAGGGGAGGGAGGTGGAATTGGTAGTTGAGGAAATTGCTAGGGAAGGAAGGGGCATACCTCATCAACAAGGGTACCTACATAATCAATGTTTGTATACCTAACCCTGAATTGTATCCCACATCTTTATAATAAACTAAAATAAAATAATTTTTTAAAAAGCATTCTGTTACTACAATAAGAGTCCACAAATATCTGTGGAATATAGATGGGCTTCCAGCGATTCATGAACCCTCCGAGATAATACACCACATATTTGTTGTGTGCCTAGGAGCATGGATGGGTGTTTTTCTGAGGAAAGTATCTACAACTTTCATCATCTATCCAGTGATGCTGACAACTAGAAAAATGTTAAGAACCTCTGCACTGGACTGCAAGTTCCTATTCAGTACTCTAGATTCATGCTGAGCTTTCTGTACTTTAACATGCAAAATGGCTCTTAGCTCAGGGCCTGGACATTGACTCATCCACCAGATAGTTTCATGGCTGGTAAAATGTCAGCCCCTTGTCTGAAGTATAAAAGTTTTAAACTATAACATCAACTTTAGACACTCTCTAGTTCAGCGCTTTGTTTTGTTATTCTCATAACATATAGCTATCTGAAATTTTGAAATTTTTTCGTTTACAATTTCTGCTTACGTGTGTGCTGCCATTAAACTGTAAGCTCCCTGAGCATAGTATTCTAGACCTTTTTGATCACGGCTGTATGTCTAATACCCTGAAACAGTCTGATCCATAGTAGGTGGTCAGTTATTATTTGTGAAAGACAGGAAGGAAAGGAGGGAGTTAAAGGAAGAAGGGAAGAAGAGGAGGGAAGTTAGTTTGGTTTTTTGTTTTGTTTTGTTTTTTCATACAGAATCTGGCACATACTGTATGTTAAATGATTCAATGAATAAAAGACAAAAGGGATATGCAGATGAATATATAAGACTCATTTAGATTATTGTAAAGATATGGAGGGAAAATGATGCCTGAGCAATGGGAAAATTCACCACACTCTTCTTTGGCACAGCAGAGAGTTTTACTCTCTGGTCTGCAAAACATTTTGAATAAATTCCCTAAGTTGTCCTAGGTGGTGTTTTTGGTGCTTTGAAAAGAAAATACCCAGTTACTTCCCCTCTGTGCTATCAGAATAGACTGAAGTGTCCATAAACCCATTTCTTGGATGTATGCATGAACTTCTGTTCAACTATTGACAAGCTGAAATCTTGACATGTTAAATTCTATCTAGAATTCAGTTTTAAGGAGAGTTGTCACTAAAGCCATTTTGTGCCCCCTTTTAGCAAAACTAGAAGGTTCCTGAAATAAAGCCTAAATGGAGTGGCATTCTTATCACTGGTATTTCTATTGAGCTGTTCTACAATCAAATATATCCTTCAAAATCAGAAAGCAATGTCTTAGCTTTTTCCCCTCACGGGAATCAACCTCTTCTGATTGTAGAAAAGGAAATTTTCCTTATGTCTAAAGCCTACACTCCTATTTTTTGATTGATTCATTCTTCACATCTGATTTTCTCTGCCAAGTGTTTAAAAGTGACCATTTTATCTAAAAACCTGGCAGCCTTGGATAGTAAATTGCAGAACAAAAAGAAAAAGAAAAAAATCTAATCCTTTTATGTAAGCATCAGCTGTTAAGCTGGATCCACCAATGTCTAGGATTCAGAAATATTAACTAATAAATACATTGTTTTGACTGAATCTCTCCCCTAGGCTCATTTTTAAAGTTAAAGTTTCTAGTTGATTAGACCTCTTCTCACAGGATCATGTGTTAGTAGGTCAGGTTCCTTGAAACACAATGTGCATGTGTTTTTGTAGAACAACAACTAATTTTATACACTGATATCTCTTATTAAATGGGCTTGAAGCCAAACTCCTAAGCTGAGGATTGTTGCATTTGCTTATTGATTATTCTCTCTTTACACAAAACATTAGCCAGAGCTGGAATTTTAGTCACATTATTTATATGCCCAAGACCCTGGGAAAAATTCTATTCCTATAAATCTAAATTTATCTCTAGACTCAGGTAATTTTTACTGTATAGTTAACAGTAATGTTTGACACTGTCATCCACGACAGAGTCTAATTTGGAGCATCTGGTGTTATTTAGCCAAGAGCCAAGTTCTATTCTCCCAGTACAAACGGGTTCTGATTAATTAATCATTGCCCAAACCTGAATAATACATTAAAGATAAACTTCAGTGCTAAGTAAAAAACAAAGGGGGAAAGTTGTATTATTTTAAAGAAGATGGAGTTCCCTATTAATATAAATGTAACAATGAGGAAGTTTTAGCACTTACTCGTCGCCACTGGTCAAAAGCTGGATGTGTAGTAGTTAGAATATTTTCTTAGATGACTGTAATTTTAGGTTCTGCCAGCAGAGCTTACCACCTGCCCTGTGGTAAGTTTGTCTTCTGCTCCTCTTTCAACCACGTCCTCTTGCCCTCAATGTCTTTGTGTCATATTTTCATATCCTGTTGTCACATGCTCTGTGTGACAAGAGAGACTCGAGGAGACAACAGTCAATGAGAATTTGGGTTGTAAATTCTGTATGAACTTTATCTGTTTCATTCTTTAGTGTGAACCCAGTACCTGATGGAGTCTCTGACACCAGTAGACACTCAGTAGGTATTTGTTTAATTCACGAATGAAAATCTTTTTGCTGTGCCAATTCCTGGTCTCATGGGTTCTCAGGCTATCAGTGTCCACTTCTTCAAAGTCTAGAAGTTTGTGCACTTTATAATTCCATCTGATTTTCTATATGAATATGTATATGGAGAAGCTCTGAGAAGCGCAGATTTTATTTATATCTGCAGACTTCTAAAGTGACTAAAGTGTGACATCTTTACTAGGTTAAATAAGATAGTATTGGAACGTTTAAACTTTCCCTCTTACATTTCAGTTGAGTGTGCTGAAATAAATTGATAATAGACCGAATAACAGTAGAAAAAACATTCACATTTATCAACATTCAAATGTACAAAGGAGTCACACAAAATAAACAATTCAAAGAAGGGCCAGATGCATAAACAGTATGAAGGCATAGGGGCTTGAGGCTTTGGGAGAAGGTGGTGACATTAGGGAGAGAAAAGGGAGGAACTATATGGTGAACAAAGGATGTCTTAAAATGTAGTTAAAAGTCTCTCGGGTAACACCCCTTAGAAGAATGGTTAAAAGTAGAAGTGAAAAGCTTGTCTGGGCATGGTGCCCTGGGCATGAAAACTTCTAGTTTTTCCTCCTGCAATGCAGGTTACTCTTCTCTGGTTAGTGCAGATTCCAGGGAGGGAGTCCAAGACAATTACATTCCTTCAAGATGCATTTTCCTTAGTCAGGTAAGGAAACTTCAGAAAGAGCTCCTCTACAATGGAAGGGAAACAGGGGGAGAAGGAGAAGGCAAGAGAAAGAAACTTGGGTTCTGAGACTTCTTTCCCAGGTTTTTAAGTCTCCTTTGTTCAAAGCACTCAGCATGCCAAAGTGCCATGTTTTTGGATATTGTTGACTGAGCCCCAACTTTAGTAACTTTCTTATGATTGATGTTGCTATTCTTCTCCTTTAGAGAATCCTTAACATAAGTTTCCCAAACACAGAGTTACTGTTGTTATCATTAGGTGTGACCTTTGTGATGTGTGACTATGGCAAAATAACTCCTCCATAAAAGCCGTCTTTCTGTTTGCTAGTTCTGTCCCTTCCACAACTTGTCTTTAGGGCTGAATACAGATTGCTTTTCTACCGCATCCTAAAAATGTTCTCACCTACAAGGCGAATGGGTGTGAAAAGTTGCACTTAACTAAGCTTATAGAGTAGATAGCTCAACTCGGGAGGTCTGGATAAAATTTTCATCTTCACATACCCCACACAATATCTTTTTATAAGTACTTATCAGTTATTAATACATGGAAAATATTTACTTTGCAAATATCACATCCCATGAAAGGTTCTAGGCATTGGGGCTATAGCAGGAAACAAAACAAGAAGCTCCCACTTTGATGAAGCTTATACCGTAATTGAAAGACAAATTAAAAGACAAATAAATGTAGAATATATGATTTCAAGAGTGTTTAGTGCTATGAAGACAAATAAGGCAGAGTAAGTAGAAAGACAGGGAGATAACATGCTAAGGTAATTTGTGATTACAAGGAGTTTGGTAGGTATTAGTGGACTTGATGAACACCACTTACATGCAATGCTTTGTGCTAAAACCCACTCACTGTAATGCACTTTCAACCTGATTATAAAAATGGAGTATGCATAATAACTAAAACACTCTTTTGAACATGGCTGAGCCGATGAGAGACGTACAGAACAATATCAAAGGGCTTAGAAAGAAGGAAAGGCAGCTGGGCTCAGCGGCTCAGCCTGTAATCCCACGCTTTGGGAGACTGAGGTGAGTGGATTGCCAGAGCCCATGGGTTCGAGACCCGCCTGGGCAACTTGGTGAGACCTCATCTCTACAATAAATCAAAAAATTAGCCAGGCGTGGTAGCGTGCGCCTATAGTTCCAGCTACTTGGAAGGCTGAGGCGGAAGGATCGCCGGAGCCCAGCAGGTCGAGGCTGCGGTGGTTGGGAGCGGCCACTGCACTCCAGTCTGGGCCACAGAGTGAGACTCCAACTCAAAAAAAAAAAAAAGAAAAGAAAGAAAGAAAGAAGGAAAGGCTTCATCCAGAAAGTCAGACAATAAAGGCTTCCTAGAATAGGGTATAGGAGATAGGCCCATGTAAAGATGGGGCTTCTTTCTTAGGGAACAACCTGAGCAAGGACATGACATTGGGAATAGTGGCAGTACATTGTGGTAACAAATGGTCCTTTTTGACTAGAGTGCAGTAAAAGAGCAGGATACTATTGAGCGAACAGAGTGTAAAGTTAGCATGTAGCCAAGAGTTGAAGAGCCTCGAATACCCGTGAGAAGTTTGAATGTGAGCAACTTTAACAAAAATATTTGAAACACTATTCTTGATAATCAAAATAATCCATTTTCATTATGCAAAATACAGTGACTAATAGTAAACTTTCAGGTAGAAAATTGAGTAAATCAGAGAGATAGTAGCAAAACAATAATCTATTAGGTGTGTGTAGAAAATCTTAAAGAGGAAAGAGTTGCATAATGTCTTGTAAGCTTAGCCATGTCACCTGTGGTAGTTTTGTTTTGTTTTTAATTACTTGTTCTGCTGACATCTGGATTCGACCTAAAACAAAAATGAATGCCAGATGGATTTTTCCCAGAAACCTTATGAAATCCAAATATGTAAACACTATCAGAGTTTAAGGACTGTTTTAAAAATGCCAAGCCTTCTTTATGCTCTTTCTTGAAACTTTTACTCTAAATGGTAGACCCAGAGTGTTGTGAGTCCTCATGAGAGTGATCCTAATTCAGCATTGCATTTTCTAGAAGGCTGTTAGATTTTAGCAACTAATACAGGAATTGAGAGAGCCAAATAACCTTTTCCTTGAAATCCAAAGCCCTTCCTATTTTCGGATTCTTTGCTTGCTGTTTATGTAATAAATATGCCTTCTTTCCCACACCCTGATGAACAGAAGACACAATGTAAAGGGTTTTTAATCCTGTGAATTTTCTCACCCACTCTTTCTGGGTTGCATTTTAACTTATGTAGACCCTAGGTGCCCTTGCTGTCAAGATTCTTTCTCCCTAAAAGAAATATTTAAAATATATCTTGACTATACTGATATAGAGACAAATGTATTAATGTTGTTTAAACATTTTTCTTCAATCTAAAAGTTATTTTTTTTCTTCTGATTTTAAAATAAATGAAAACATTAGTATGATCCCCTAAAACTGCTGTGAGCCGTAGGCACCCTGCATCCTGTGTCTAATGGGTAGGTTCTCCCTTCCCGCTTTCTGTGGAGAATTGATGATAAACTGAATTGAAGACCAGAATGCATGACTGGGCCCAGAATTGTTTGTGCCCTATAAGACTCTACAAATGTGAAGTTCAAGTCAGATATTGCATACTTTGAAAATACTTCCCAGTTGTACAGTAGGAACATTGGGAAAGGTCAGAATCATTTTACTGACCTTTTCATTCTGGTCAATAGTGGCAGCTGCAATTTCCTATTTGCAGAAAATTTAGGAAAAGTATGAACCTCAGAATACTTGCATGAGGACCACGAAGGTCATTTAAATTTGTTTCCTGGCACTGTTATAATGAAATCAGGTATTTTGAATCAGAATCTCAGCATTTGAGGCATATAAATCTTACACACACTTAAGCTTATAGCCACAGTCCTAAAATAAAATCCTGATTGGGTTTCTTCCCTCTAGCAGTTCCCCATTGCAGGATAAAGTCCAAATTTTCACCTGGCATTGATGGCTCTTCATAATATGGCTGCACCTCAAGCTCAGCATCACATGCTGAAGGTTCTGAAGGTACCCAAATGTTCATCCTTCTCTTTCCACCTAAAATCTCTTTCATTCAGGGCCTATCAGTTTCATATGCATTCCTAAGGATTCATGTGAAATGCCATCCCCTCTCTGAAGCTTGTGTTGACCATTCAATATGAAACTGGCCCATCTTTCTTTTTGCCCTTTCCATATATTTGATATAGCATATTTAATACATTATTGCATTTACTTAGTTGTCACTTTTAAAAAAATAAATTTAAATGATCATTTCTTTACAGAAAGGCCTATTTTATATTTAATGATGCATTTATTCTACACATTACAACGTTTGCTTTTACTAAAGCAGGGCACACTTTTTATTTATGTGTGTGTGTGTTTTCTGTCATGTGTGTTTATGTATTTATTTATATTTTTAATCTTTAGGTCTAAACAAAAATTTAGCCAATGTTACTTATGCAAGATAGCTCCACTTTTTTCTTTCTTTCTTTCTTTCATTTTTCCTTCTTTTCTTTTCTTTTTTAATGAGGAAATGACTAGGCATGTATTGAGTTAAATAAGATTGATATTGAGAAGCAAGATAAAAATCACCAGAAAAATATTGGGAACAAATAGTTAAAAAAAGAAAAAAAAAAAGAACTCCTGATTTCATCATACACAGTTCTTCATCACAAGCACCACCCCCCCCAAGTAGGGTGGAGAGGGGAAACATTAGAATCAACATTGATGGTTGTAGGTTACCTGTTGTGGTTGTCAGCAGGAGTGGAAACACTGGGACAATATGAACATGGACAAGCTGTGGAAGCCCTCCTTTTATGGAACTAACAATTTAATGCAGTCAACATTTCCAAAGACCCAGAGGTGAAATGAGCAGGGATCTTGGAAGGACAATTTAGTTTAATTTGATGACAATGCCTTGACCCAAACAAAGTCACTGATCTTCCTTTGTGGAGCTTTTTATTCTAGTAAGGTACACAGACATTAATCAAAAATTCCACAATTGAACACATAATTTTAAACTTTAGTAAGCATTATAGACAGCTTCCTTTAGAATGACTGGGGCGGAAGGGGCTGATGGTGGTGACATATGAGACTGAAGGACCAGATTTTGGCAGTAAGAGGAGTGGCATGAAGGCCATGATATCTTAGAGCCGCCAAAGGCAACAGAGAAATTAGACATGGGGCAAGCTTTTGGGTCCTGACAAGAAGGGATGAAGCCCCCCACAATGTGTTCTAAGACTCATTGTTTAATTAACTTGTTTAATAATTTTAAAGAATATCAGACAAACTGTTCTTTCTAAAACCCAAAGCAGCTATTTTCTGTTTCCCTGCATCTTTATGGAAAAAGCCTCATTTCATCTGGCAAGGGAGAACATGAATCATTCAAACGGCAAAAACAAGATTGTAAGACTAACTTTCCAACACAAAACTTACATTGACTGAAAACCCGTAACAGAAAAGACCTGTTTAAAAACCCATTCCTGGACAGGCAGGGTGGCTCATGCCTGTAATCCCAGCACTTTGGGAGGTGGAGGCAAGAGGATTGCCTGACCCCCAGGGTTTCTAGACCAGCCTGGGAAACTTGGCAAGACTTCGTCTCTACAATAAATCAGAACATTAGCTGGGCGTGGTGGATCGCCTGAGCTGGGCAGAAGGATCACCTGAGCTCAGCAGGTCAAGCCTGCGGTGACTGTGAGCATGCCACTGCACTCCAGCCTGGATGACAGAGTGAAACTCTGATGCAACTAATTAATTAATTAAAAATAAAAACCCATTCTTTTGTCCACCTTCCTGAAGACATAGGAAAAGGGGGTTCTTCTTCCTTGGATGCTTTCCATTTTCTTGCCCAGCCTATATCTTAATGACTGGGAGTTCAGAGTTCTCAGAATTTTCCTGGAAATATTTTCATACCATCAAATTGACTTGGCTTGCAGGATTATTTTTGTTTTGTTTTGTTTGTTTGTTTTTTAATTCTGACAGAGATTTCTTTGCTTAGTTGAATTCTGTATTTGAAGGGTGACAGAATATGAAGATGTATGAGGTAGAAGCCTGAGATCTTCAGGCCTCTAAGTTGAGAGAGAAATCTAGTTTAAATACTTTAATACATAAAATTTATCTTGGGATAGCTATAGAATGGTGTTCTTGCTCACCATGGCTGCCTCAGGGTTTCATAGTCCACTTCCCCAGTAGAAAAGTAGATGCCTGAACTAAATCAGGGATTCCCTACACATAGCACGAGAATTACATATCTACCTTCTCATGCCAAAGGAAGATACTGCAGATCTGGCACAACACATTCATGTGTAAGTAAGATCGCCTTAATAAATGTGTACTACCAGCAGGTGCAAGTTAGCATTAGAGAGAAAACTTTATGTGCCAGCCTGGTTCTAGATGCTTTACATGTTTTTTGTTTTTTTTTTATAACTCTAGATTATGTGAGCCTCCGTGAGACTTTCGTTGTAGAATTTCGTAAATGTTAGGCCTTTTTCTGCCGGAGTAGAGCTATTCAGAATTATTATTGTTGTTCGTAGTTCTAGTTTTTTTGAGGTACTAGATGATTTTTTCAGTACCATGCCAGAAACGATTACACCAGACTCAAAGACAGAGTAAAATGTACAGATGTACATTTTAAATTACAACAGGAGATCCATGGTTGTCGATTTGTCAGCACATGTGTTTACTGTGGTTATTTTAAGCATAATTACAGGGGATCTGTTTAAGAGTTTTCTGTGCTTCGGAGTTGATAGCCTTGTGACGTTTTGAAGAGTACCATCTCTTTTCTTGAAATGGTGCATTTTAAAATTAATGCAATCTTTATTATTGACTCACATTTGAAACTGGAACAAGGATTTTTAATTTAAGAAAGCTTTGCATTTTTCCAAAGTGCCTTAAGAGCTTTTATTTTCTGTGTTATCAATGCCTAAAAGTTAGATAGGGAACATATTATAATTGCTATTTGGGATATAAAAAAAATCAAGGCACTAAAACACTAATTGGTCTATCTAGGAAACACAGATGCACACTCTGAAAGCCCTGTTTTAAGTGCAATGCCCTGGCCCCTCTGGCTGGCCAAGCATTCTGAGGTCTGTGATCTCAGCCTCCTCACCTTTCCCCTGGTGGATTTACATACTGGACATCTTTATAAAATTATTTTTGAATGTAGATTGAATATAAGGTTAAAAAGATTTTAAAACCATCAATGTAGTGGAATAAGAATGAGCTGGGAGTTTGAGTGTATTTTATTTGCAAGTGAAAATTACAAGTGGGACTCAATCTGACTCTATAATGGGAAAATTTATTGCTCCTGTACCTAAAACGTCAAGGGATAGACTCAGCTTCAGGTCCCCTTCAATACTGGTGCTGAAGTTATTAGAAACCTCCCTTCCCATTTTTCATCTCAACGTTTATCTGAGTATGTTTCATTCTTGGCCAGGATGTTTTGGAAGGTGGCAGAGATAGCCAAAAGTCACGGAGTGCTTAACTCTAACAGAAGGGAAGACCCTGCTCCCCACTGACATTAACCAAAAGTCTGTGACTGCCTCACATTGCTTTAGAAGAGCCATGTGCTGTTCTGGATAAATCATTGTGTTGGAATACATGTGGTAAAATATATTGTATTTTAGTGGGTTTTTTTTCCCTAAATATGAATTATTTTATACTACCCATTTGTTCTGAACTTGCATTTTCATGCCCCTGGGCTGTGTATGAGATTATTTCTTTAGGATGGATACCAGGAAGTAGATCTGCTGTATTAAAAGCTACAGGTATTTCCAACTTTGATAAATACAACTTAACCTTCAAGGAATTTCACCAGTCTCACTGGTTTTTCAGGCTCTAATGCTGCTGCAACTAACAAATCCTTATTGAACACACCCTTTGCCAGGCATGATGCCAAGTATTTTACATACATCATCTTATTTAATCCTTACAATAACCCTAATAAGTATACCCTATGAGATATGTACTAGTATTATTATTTTTTTTTTATTGAAAGGAGTATTGAGGCTTAGAGAGTTCTAGTCATAGTCATTTGCTTAAATTTAGAAAGGTTCTTTTGGTTTTTTGTTTTGTTTTCTTTTTGTATTTATAAACTAAAGAGTGGCTTTGTTTGCTAAAGTTAGAAGGCATCTTACTTGCAGCATCCCAGCTGCTAAGGAAGAAATTAGTCCCTGATTCTTGGGCCAAATACAGTAAGGGGTGAATTAACAAATATTCTGTCCCCGTATTCTGGATATGCGAGTTGGATTCTATACAGTATTTCTGCAGTTATTATCTGGCAAAATTAAATATGGAGTGAAACACAAAGTCAATAAAAGAAAATTGCTACTGAGATTTTTATTGATCGAGCATAAGCACCCAGAGAAAATTAACATGGTAAGAATATGAAAAAAACTGGGCCATTAGTTAAAGCAATTCACACATATCCTAGAATAAGGTGTGTTTCTTGATGGAGTCATCGGCTGTTGTGTAATATGGTTAATGTGGTGATAGCAGTGACTTGGGCATCCTGGAAGGATATAATCATCGTCACTTTGTTTCTGGCTTCCTAGATTCAGTTGGTCTTAAGTAGTCTTATTTTATGTAATACTGTAAAGAAATATATATTTAGCCTTCAGTTATTGTGGTCAGATATTTAACTCTACTTAACATAGATTACAATGGTGAAATGTTGTCTAGTCTCTTTAAAAAACACTTTAGCTGCTGAGCTCTTAGAAGGTAGTTAATTGGTAGCTGCTGTGACTGAGAGGCATCTTGTACCTCCCAAATGAACCCACAGGAGAGTAAAAGAGGAAAGAAAGATGCTTCTTTTCTAATACTATGCCAGAAAGAATGGGCTGAGCTCAGTTACTCTGAGAAGCAGGAAAGAATCAGACCAGAAAATTTCAGTTACTTTAGCTTATGCTAGGAAATATTAAAATATTCTTGGCACATTTAAATTTTAGAATTTTCTGTAGAACAAATGAGAGGGCAGCATGATACAGGGCCAGCATTTTTAGTTAGTTTGGTATACTTTCAGAAATGTGTCATCCTTTTTATTTTATACTGTTTAGATTACCTTCATATTGCTTACTTTAATTCCTTGGTAATTTATTTATGTTTTGTTTTTGTAAATGACTCCTTTCCATTTTGCATGAGCTCTAAAACTTTTCCTTGACATTTTTATTAGTATTCAAGATTGAAACCCTATTTATGCTTTAAAATTTGGTTAAATTTTGGTTTGGCTATATTTTATGCTGTTCTCCAAAAAAGAACCAATTCTTGCTGACCCGTTGGCGGGAATCAAAAGATAAAGTAAAATACTGGACTGGGCTCGGTGGCTCAGTCTGTAATCCCAGCACTTTGGGAGACCGAGGTGAGTGGATTGCCTGAGCCCGCGGGTTTGAGACCCGCCTGGGCAACTTGGTGAGACCTCATCTCTACAGTAAATCAAAAATTAGCTGGGTGTGGTAGCGCGCGCCTGTAGTTCCAGCTACATGGAAGGCTGAGGCGGAAGGATCGCCGGAACCCAGCAGGTCGAGGCTGCGATGGCCGGGAGCGGCCACTGCACTCCAGTCTGGGTGACAGAGTGAGACTCCAATTCAAAAAAACAAAAACACAAAAAAGTAAAATACTGAATATTAAAACTATCTTATCTCATTTAATTCTCACAACCCTATTCTCTGCTCATGTCTTCCTCCCAGGAGGTTTTACTTTTGTCTTCATCCCCATTTTACCAGTTAAAAATGAAGAGAAATTAAGCAGTTTGCCTGAGACCACATAGTCATTAGGCAACTGATTCATAACTAGAAGACACCTCTGTCTGATTTTAGGACCATATATATTACATTGCTAAGTACTTGCTTTTCCTTCCATGTCCCTCCTCCTACACTTTTTCTACACATTTTCAATAGCTTTAGGAAAAAAAATCGTGTTTTGTTTTTGTTTGTTTTGTGTTTTTTTTCTATTTAGAGAAACTTATGAAGTATCCATTTGAAACTCCTTGACAAATCTTTTTTCTTTTTTTTTTTTCCTGCAAGGCTTTGCTTAGTGACACCTGGATATAAATAACTAAATGGAGGAATTAACACATAAAGTATCCTCAAAACAAAGCACATAGAAAGTTTCTCTTTTTGAAATTTTGTTTGGGATTTGATGAACAAGTTTCTTTTATTAGCTTCTCTCGCTGAAGCAATTGGGACTAATGATCCTTTGCTGGTGTTCACCTCAAAGGGATATTATAAGAATTGAACGAGTCATTTGCAGGAAAAAAAATACAATGTTTAATACTTTGAGAATTGCATCGTTTCCCCAAAATTTTGCCTGGAACTGATTTTATCTGAGAAAGATACTCGGGTTCTCCACTCCCACAGCTCATTTATAAAATATGCCAATATTTATTCAAGCTTTTTTGAGTCCAGGAGCTAGATAGAAATGCAAACATATTATGGTTGTTTAGTTCCTATTAAGCTACGATCAGGTGTGTGTTCAGTCCTAAAATGAGCACATAGGCCTATTGCTTTTCTCTAGAATCTTGCATAGTAGTGTGTCCTCGTGCACTTCACAGTTAGTTACATAGCTTGTGTCACCGCAGACACAGAAGCATATTACCATCATTGAGCCTTTTGAAAGATCGGCTTCATATCTTTGGTTCCTAACTTGAAACTTGAATGACCACATAGAAAACCAGAAAGAAAGATTTCTTTATAAATGGAAGCCTGAATGATAAGGGAATATGGTTATTATACCCAATTAAATGTTTTAGAACTTGAAATTTTCTTATCTAAGAGATTTATTTACTTCACCCATGTAAAAGTTGGATGGTGGTCTGAGTACAGATTTTGACAGAGGATATTTAGATGATGCAGAAAGAAGGATCTGAGGCAACAGGCCTTGGATCTGAGGCGACAGGTGATTCTAACAGGTATAGCTAGCTCTCACTTGTGTTGAAATCTCCACTAATAACAGTCCTATGGAACAAGCTCAAAGAGAACCAATGAGCCAACCAACATAAATAGTTTGGTGAGATCACCTCTAGGCTTGGTAGACAGAGAATTTAAGTTTGTGTCATTTACTCTCTCCTCAATGTGTTATATGTGTACTATATGTGAGTGGGAACACAGAGAATACTGGTTCTGGCTCAAGGTTCCTCATGTCAGTATCCATAACAGCTTGGTTTCAGGATCCCTGTGAATACCAAAATCTGCAGATTCTCAAGTCCCTTATATAAAATGGTGCAGTATTTGCATATCCTCCCTTATACTTCAAGTCATTTCTAGATTGCATAGAACACCTAATACAATGTAAATGCTATGTAAATCATTGTTATACTATACTGTTTTTTAAATTTTTACTGCTGTATTTTATTTTTTAAATATTTGCAATCTGCAATCAGGTTGAATTTGTGGATACAAAACTTGAGGATATGGAGGGCTAACTATATGCTCTTTATTTTTAAAAATTATTTTAATTTAAAAATGTGGGATACAAATGAGCCTTAGTACATATGTGGTCATCATACAGGTAAAGTGAGGGTACCCTTATGATGTTATGTGCCCCCTCTCCCCTGGCTGTGTCCCACTCTGTATGCTCTTTAATAAGTCTAAAAAATGCAAGAATCTAATGAACTAGCTTGTCTTATGACAAAAATATTAAATGCTTTTCTCTTCATACAGGCTGAATAAAACAAAAATATGCACATAGGATGGACTTTTAATGTCACTCTATTCCTAAAAATTATAATCTTATGGCATAACTAGACTAAAGAATCACACTGTCTAGGTTCAAATTCTGATGTTGCACTTACAAACAATGTATATGACTCTGAGATATGAATTGGGGGCAGTTTTTATAATTTTGATTTCATAGGATGTTTGTGAGGATTAAATGAGACCATCCAAGTAAAACACTTGGAACATCAGTATTCTAGAAGTGTTATCCCTTTAAGTATTAGTCTTTTCTAAAATACATTAGAGATTTAATAAGCCTCAAATGGGAAATAGCTTTTAAGGTATGAACTTCTCCAATGACAGGCAAAACAAGTTAGAAGAGGGAAAGCCAAATTGTAGTTGATGCTCTCAATCAATCAATGAGCCCTGTGCTTCATCTATAGACAATCTGATTGACTGTGCAGGTCCAGATAATTTAACACTATACATTGTTCCCTGATTAACTTTTAATCTGTTACTAATAATAAACCTGAGGGATTTTTTTACTCTATTCTTCTACCAAAGTTGGGTTCTACTGATATGTTGTTTTAATGGTGGGTTGCTAAGCTGCTGGGTTCAGGTGAATGTACTTTTGTTTAATCATATAATGTGAAGAGACATTCTTGACAAGAAACAAAGCACATGATTCACTGTGCTTTTCTCCAAAGGAAACTTGCATAATGTTACCTGCAAAGTTTTTTGGGTTTTTTTTTTTTCGTTCTGGAAGAATATATTAAAGCAAGATGTTCTAAGATACCGTAGAATAACACTGAGTCAGAATGTAAGTCTCCATATCTAAAAATATATAGGGAGCCTGGAGATCATCTGCATGTATTCTATGTATTCTAGAGATTGGCTGGGATTTAAATAGGTAGTAATAAGTATCCCAAGCTAGTTTTGATATTACAGATGCCCAGTTGAAATTGTACATATATTTGTGTAGTTGATTACACAGAATAGTTAAATCATTCAGCTTTTGGTTGACATTTCTTCTTTTTTTTTTATAATCAGTATTTTTTATTATCGTATTGTGGGGTACAGTTAAGGATTAGGTATACAGATATGCTTCGTTAAGACACCCTTGGTGATAAGAGGTGTCTCCCCGTCCCCAGACAGATATTGAGTATCATTAATCCCATCCCCCCTCCCCTCCTCTCCCCGTAATTTCCCACCACTGTCAGTCATTTTCTTATAGTATTATGTTGGATGTTCAAGGTTCACCATATGAGTGAGAACATGTGATACTCCGATCTTTGTTTCTGTGAGAGGTCACTCAGTATTATAGATTCTAGTTCCATCCAAGTTGCTGCGAAATCCATGATTTTGCTCTTTTTTATGGCTGCGTAGTATTCCATCGTGTACACGTACCACATTTTTTTAATCCAGTCCTCTTTTGAAGGACAACATGCTTGCTTCCATGTTCTTGCTATTGTGAACAATGCTGCGATAAACATACATGTGCGGGTATCTTTTTTATAGAGTGATTTGAGTTCTTCAGGGTATATTCCCAGTAGGGGGATTCCAGGGTCATATGGGAGGTTGATATTTAGGGCTTTTAGAAATCACCATACTGTTTTCCACAGAGGTTGCGCTAGTTTACACTCCCACCAACAGTGTAGAAGTGTTGCCTTTTCGCCACACCCTCTCTAGCAACTGCTATTTTTTGAGTTATTGCTAATTGCCATTCTGGCTGGAGTTAGGTGGTATCTCAGAGTGGTTTTGATTTGCATCTCCCTGATGATTAGTGAGTTTGAACATTTCTTACTTTCAGGGATCATTTCTACAGTTTGTTCCTAGAGACTTCTAATGGGCGCCTTGATCCAATTGCCAACTGTCCTCTTGTTTTAAGAACTAGAGATACTACACTTTCCAGTCTTTTGTGTGTGTGTCTAGCTTTGACCAATGGAGAAAAGAGAATGTGTCTCTTGTGAGCTAGAACATTTACATGCCGGTATGACAGCACAACCCCCACCCAGTCCATCCTTCTGTTACTGCCAGTACTCTATCTTTCTCTTCCACAGTGGGTAGGTGAAGCACCTGTTGAAATGGATACTCAGTTATCCTGGATTCCAAGTGACCAGGATATGAAGAGCCTTCTGCTAATTAGTGAAGGGTGTGCGGCATTAACAAGATAAAAACTGGTGTTTATTAAGTCACTAATATCTTAGGGTTTTGTTTTATTTTTTAACTACTGCATAAATCAATTTAACCTGCTTTATTCAACAATCATTTAGGTGAGCAATTGCCATCCTAATTTTTATAGAGAAACAATGAGGCTCAGAGATACTGTTCAAAATCATCAAGGAAGCCAGGCAGTAAGTAGTGGAACTGGAGTTTGTTTTGTCATTGTATAGATGTCCTTTCATTGGTTTTGTTGTTATTTTAAAATAGGAATAATTAATATTTTCTCCAGCTTAAAAAAAAAGTATCCTTTTGGCTGCATGCCTGCAAGCCAATGATTACTCTTTTTCATTTTTTCCAGTCAGATAAAGGAAAAGTTACATTTAACTTTTATTTAATTTGTATTTCCCTGACTACTGTTGAGTGTGAACATCACTTTTGTGTTTTTTGCTTAAATGAGTTGCTCTTTGTTAATTGTTTGTTCATTTACTTTTGCCAATTTTTCTGAGTCATTTATCTTTTTGTTGTTAACTTGTGATAACTCTTTCTAAATAATATGTGTCAATTCCTTTTCATCTGTGTTGCAAATACATTTTACAAATCTACTGCTAGTTTATTGACTTTGCTAATAATAACATTGCTATATACAGCCATTAAACATTTACATGGTAAAATGTATCTGTTCTTTGAAATTGTATTATGAAATATTTCAGATATACACATAAGTATGAAAACACGAAGGTAAAAACTCATTAAAATAACACATACCTAAAAAATAAAATACATATTAGAAATAGATTTAAAGTCTGAAGTGTACCTTTTTCAATTATATTTTCTTCCCTCACCTCCAGATTTAACTACCATATTATATTCAGTGTTTATTATTTCTATGCATTTCCTTTTTCTTTTATCATTATATCTATTCTTAAGAAAAAATAGACTGATTTTCATATTTTCAACTTTATACAAGTATAATCATACTATATATATTTTCCTGCACTTAAGGTTTTTGCTCAGACCTATGTTTTTTAAGATTCATCGATATTTAAATATATAATTCTAATTTATTCATTTTATCTGTAATGTAATATGAATTTAGCATACTTTATCCCTTTTTCTTGTTGAAGGACATTTAGATTGTTTCTAAAATTTCTGTAATTACAAATGATGTTGCCATGATCATTATTCTTGTGTTTGTCTTCTTATGAGCTTGTGTGGAAGATTTTTTTTTCTTTTTTCTTTTTTTTTATTTTAAAGATATGGAGTGCAGTTCAGGATTAGATATGCAAGTGGTCACTGTACAGATAAAGTTTGGGCCTCTCTTTGGTCCCCACTTTGCCTGGTTTGAGATCAGGTATCCTTATTGATGTTGTGTCCCCACCCCCACCACAGTATGCTGCTACTGCCAATCCTTTTCTTACAGTATTATGGTAAATGTTCAGGATCCACTTAGAGTGAGAACATGTGGTACTCTGTTATCTGTGATACAAAGATCACTGAGTATTGTAGACTCTAAATCCATCCAAGCTGCCGTGAAGCCCATATGTTTGTCCTTCTTTATGGCTGCAAAATATTCTATTGTGTATATGTAACACATATTTTATCCAGCCCAGTTTCAATGGGCAGCATGGTTGGTTCCAGATTTTTGCCATTGTGAGTAGTGTTTCAATAAACATACGTGTGCAGGTATTTTTTTTTTTTGGTAGAATGATTTTAGTTCCTCTGGCTATATTCCCAGTAGGGGGATTGCTGGGTCATATG
The DNA here is from genome assembly GCA_963574415.1 of Tarsius wallacei. Classification (NCBI taxonomy): domain Eukaryota; kingdom Metazoa; phylum Chordata; class Mammalia; order Primates; family Tarsiidae; genus Tarsius; species Tarsius wallacei. The sequence goes on from CAUYQG010010747.1 coordinate 38,075, forward strand.
GAAGGTCAATGTTTAGTTCTTTTAGAAGTTGCCACACTGTTTTCCAAAGAGGGTGCACTAGTTTGCATGCCCACCAGCAGTGTGGAAGCGTTCCTTTTTCTCTGCATCCTCACCAGCATCTGTTGTTGTTTGTTCTATTAATGATGACCATTCTTACTTGGGTTAGGTCATATCTCAATGTTATTTTGATTACCATTTCTCTGATGGTTAGTGAGTCTGAGGACTTTTTCATGTGTCTGTTGGCTGCTCGTATATCTTCTTTTGAAAAGTGATTATTCATGCCTTTTTTTGCGTGTATTTTAAAATTGTTTTATTTCTTTAATTTTATTTTTCAGTTGAAGTCTCCTTCTGTCACCCAGACCAGAGCACATGGCACAATCATGGCTACCACAGCTTGGACCTGCTCAGGCAGTCCTTCCACCTCAGCCTTCCAAGTAACAAGGACTACAGGTGCAAGCAACCATGCCCAGCTAATTTTTTTTTTATTTTATTTTAAACATGTGGTGTACAATTCAGGGTTAGTTATACAAACATTGATTATGCAGGTACTCTTGTGATGAGGTATGCCCCTCCCTCCCCTAGCAGTTTCCCTCAACTATTCATATCTTTTGTCCACTTTTTAACTGGGCTGTTTGTTTTTTAACTTTTGGCATGTTTGAGCTCCTTGTAGAACCTGAATGTTAGGCCTGAAAGATTTTCAAACTATATGCCTGGTAAGAATAGAATTACTGGACTTCAGGTTTTGTACTCATTGCCTAATTACTGAATAAGGTACTTTACTAGTATACATTCCTACCAGTTATATGCAATTTTCTCCTGCTCCACATTTTCACAAACACTTGTTATGGTTAAATTTTTATATTATCACATATCTAATGAGTGTGGAATTGTATTTAATTGTGGTTTTAGTCATCATTTTTCTAAGTAAAAATGAAGTTAGGCATCCTTTCAGATTTTCTTTAGCCTCCTGGGTTTTCTGTGCTCTGATGTGATCATACAATTTGTCGTTTTCTCTGCTGAGTTACCTATGCTATTCTGATTTTTAGGAGTTCTTTATTATGTTTATTGTTTATGATTGACACAAATCTCTCTAAATCTGTGACTTGTATCTGCATACTTTTTATGATGTCTTTTGATATGTCAAAATTTTAAATTTTATTACAGCTCAATTTATAAATCTTTTCCTTTAAAGTGTATTTGTTGTCATGTTTAATACATCTTTTCATACCCCTAAAGTGATAACAATATTCTGTCAAATTTTTCTAAATATTTTAAATTTGAGATGCATGTGCAAGGTTGATTGATTTTGTGTATGGTGTATATTAAGGGTTTATTTTTCCCCAGATCCAATAATCATTTTTTCTAGAAATGCTTCCTCTAGGGCACCCCTAGAGTCCCCTCCCCTTGTGGGAGATTTTCTGTCCTCTCAATAAATCCTGCTTTCAAAAAAAAAAAAAAAAAAAAAAAAACCTTCCTCTAGGTTTTCAAATGTGTTGTCAGAATTGTAATAGCATTTGCTTTTTATTCTTTTAGTCTCTCCGAGTAATATGATTGCAGCTCTTTACTTATTTTCATCTTTATGTATATTTTTGCTTCCTTTTCTTTTTTTAACCAAGCTCAGAAAGGATTTGTTTTTAATTGATTTACCAAAAAGTAAAAATTAAAACATCACTGGAATTAATCCTTTCAACTATTTGAAAAGATTATTTTATATTTTGAATCTTTAGACTTTATCTTTAAAATCTTCTTCCACTTTTTTTTTTTTTTTTTGGTTCTTTTGCATAGTTTTTTTATATAACTTCTTTAGATTGGAAGTAATTTCCTCTCTTTCTTCTTTAAAAGTAAGACATATGGTAAGTATTCATCAGTCAATAGTTGTTTTGGATCTCATGATTTTAATATGATGTATTTGACTTACTACTTTCTAGCTAGTTTGTAAGTTCAGTTTTAATTTTCTCCTTGAACCAAAAGTCATAGTGAAATGTTCTTCTTAATTTCCAAGTAGTTATGGTTTTTATGTTCACCTTTACTTTTCTTATTCCCAATTTTATTGGATTATGACCAGAGAACATGGTCTATAAAATTTCTACTTTTTAAAATTTGTTGAGCTCTTATACTTTAAAGAGATAATATGATTCTATATATATATATACCTATTAAATTTAGTTATTGACTAGGTTTCTCAAGTCCTATAGGTCTATATTTTTATTTCTATAGAATCTTTCCAAATCTGAAAGGAATATATTAAAGTATTTTACTATAGTGATATTTTTTAACAAGGCCTCCTTGTGTCTTTAATGATTCTCCTGTGTATTTAATCTTTGCATTGCTTGATGCATACAGATTTACCATGAATCTACCTTTTTTATTCTAAATATTCCTCTTTAACATATTTAGAAGTTTTAGCTTTATCTTACGGTTATGTTGCCACTTCTTTCTTCATTTGCAATGTCTTTATCTCCCTGTTTATTCATTTTTCTTTTTAAAATTAATTTATTTTTAATTGACAAGTAAAAATTATATATATTTATCATATACAACATAATGTTTTGAAATGTGTATGCATTATAGAATGACTAAATTAAGCTAATTAACGTACGTTTGCCTCACATACTTATTACTTTTTTTTGTTTTGTTTTGTTTTTTTTTGAGTTGGAGTCTCACTCTGTTGCCCAGACTGGAGTGCAGTGGCCGCTCCCGGCCACTGCAGCCTCGACCTGCTGGGCTCCGGC
>CAUYQG010010752.1:0-39122 GCA_963574415.1 Tarsius wallacei
CATTCTTCCAATTCCATCTGAACCGTGTACTGTTATTGGATAACTTCATCCCGGGGGTCCATCCATCAAACGGTCAGGCGTAACAGCACAAGAATCAACTAGGTATGATAAAACAACTGGTTAGTGGAAAGCATCTGTGGGAATTCTTGTCCTGGCATCATTACTGCCACCATATTATTATCTCCTTAAGCTATTGTTTCTCCAGGCTGAGGTGTGTCTCCTGAGTGCCTTTTTACCCATACTTTGGCTCCAGACTCATTAGTAGAGCCAAAGTATGGGTAAAACAACTGGTTAATGGGAAGCATCTGTGGGAATTCTTGCCCTGGCATCATTACTGCCACCACATTATTATCTCCTTGAGCTTTTGTTTCACCAGGCTGAAGTGTGTCTCCTGAGTGCCTTTTTACCCATACTTTGGCTCCAGACTCATTAGTAGAGCCAAAATCACCTACTCGGGTGGTAATATTTGGTGCTTCAGGAACTTGTTCCCAAATAAAATTTTTATAGGGGATTATTAGTAATTGAGCTATTCTGTCTCCTACATTAAAATATAAGATTTCTTTAGATATGTTATACAACATTATTTTTATTTCCCCTACATAGTCTGAATCTATTATTCCTCCCATAATTTGTATTTCTTTCTTTGCCAAACTGGATCTAGCAGCTATTTGCGCATAATATCCAGAAGGCAACTGGATGCCCAATCCAGTACTTACCGTGATCTGTTCTAGAGGACCAATCCAGACAGTTTCTATACTCCTAATATCATATCCAACTGACCCTAAAATACCTTGATATGGGACTTGTGCTTTAACAGAAAAGGTCCACCACTTTATGGTACTTGTGACAATGTGCTTTCTAATCTGTAGATTAGGTGTCATCATTCGGGCCAAGGGAGTACTTTCTCCCAAGGGCCGATTATTCAGCTGCTGTAAGGCCGTAAACAGACTATCTTTCCAAAGTGTATGGGAGGCATTTCCCAATTTACGCAGTTTTTCTTTTAGCATGCCATTCATCCATTCTATTAATCCTGCAGCTTGGGGATAATAAGGAATATGATAGACCCATTCTAAGTTATGAACCTCACAATATTGATCTATTAATTTCCCTTTAAAATGAGAACCATTATCACTTTGAATTTGGGACGGGATTCCATAATATAAACAGATGATATCTATGTTTCTACACGTATTTTTCTGATTGGCATGCCAGTATGCACAGGCGACTAGGACTCCAGAATAGATATCTACGCAGGTACAAATGTACAGACATCTCCTTGAGATTGGCAAGGGCCCCACATAGTCAATTTGCCAGATTTGGTCCAGTATCTTCCCCTGATTGAGCTCCCCTGTAACAACTTGGGGAATAGGCTTTTTACTGTCCAGCTGACAAGTTAAGCATTCATCCTTAGCCTGCTTTAACATCGATAAAGGGATCCTGTGCCCACTTGTGCATAGCAACAGATCCTAAATGGCCTAATTGGTGATGTATCCATTTTGCCAATGCTTGCTCTTTGTGCATTTGGGTTTCATCCAAATCTGCTACTACTATAGTAGCCAGAGCGTCAGCTTTGGCATTGTACTCACATTCTACAGACGTTTTGGACACTTGGGCATCTACGTGAAAGACACGTTTGTAATTTGAACCATGTCCCAGATCTCTTTCCATAATTCACTTCCCCATAATAATTTATCATGTATTTTCCATTCATCTTTATGCCCTTTATATTCAAGTAACCAATCCATTAGCCACTGCCCAGGAACCAGTCAAAAGATGGCATTGCTTTCTCTTTTCATAGCCAATATCCTGAAATACTGCCTGAAGTTCTGCAAATTGACTACTCTTTCCTTTCCTCATAGTATCTAACACCAACCCTATTGCAGGGTTATAGGCTATTGCCTTCCAGCAGTTCCATCAGTGAACCATGCATGCTGCTGTTGTTCATCAGTCAATGATTCAAATCCTTGATTCCAGGTTACTTTAGAATTTTCTAATTTAAGGGGAGGTTGATGTTCACAACCTTCATTATCACTGGGCATATTAAAGATATGTTCATGTAGGGTCAGGATGCCAGAAGGGCCCATCTTAGCTCTATTCTGTATATACCACTTCCATTTGATTATACTGGCTTCCTGAGCATGACCAATTTTGTGTGATACAGGATCACTCATGATCCATTGCCTAATTGGTATGGTTGGCCTCAATAGTACTTCATGATTCAAAGTCAACTGTTCTGTCTCTACTAGGGCCCAATAGGCAGCCAAAAGCTGTTGTTCAAAAGGGGTGTAATGCTGTCCAGCCTCAGGCAGTTTTCGTGACCAAAATCCCAATGGTACTCTCTGGACCCATTTCTGCCACAAACTCCAGTTAGCATGCATGCTATCAGTAGATACCATTAGCTCCATGGGCGCATCCTCTGTAGACCATAGATCCAAGGCAGTTTGTATAGCTGCTTTGACTTTTACAAAGGCTTGATTCTGATCAGGTCCCCAATCAAACTCATATTTTTTCCTAGTTACTTCGTATAGAGATTGGAGTATTTGCCCCAGATGGGGAACATATCTCCAGTACCCGAAGAGTCCAATGAATTTCTGTGCTTCCTTTTTACTCTTGGGCACTGCAAAGTCCAAATTTTTCTGCTTTGCTTTGGGGAGGATAATCCTATGCCCCCCTCATTCCAATTGATTCCTAAAAATTTTACATTCTGACTTGGACCTTGTATTTTGGCAGGGTTGATTTCCCAACCTTTTTCCCCACAAACAGATCATTATACACTCTAAAGCATCATATACCTGTTCCGAGGTGTGCCCCTGTATTAAAATATCATCAATATAATAGACAATTTGTATATCTGCAGGAATAAAACTGGAATCTAGGTGTTCTGCCACTAATTTGTGACATATAGTAGGGCTATGTTTATATCGTTGAGGCAACTGGTTAAAGGTGTATTGTCTACCTTGCCAGGTAAAAGCAAATTGATTCCACTGCTGTGAGGCAATAGGAATTGTAAAGAAAGCATTAGCTAGATCTATAACTGCATACCATTGTCCTTTATAAGTTTGGATCTTCTCTATTAAAGTTATAGTATCAGGAACTGCAGCAATCAGTGGAGGAGTCACCTTATTTAATTCCCTGTAGTCTACCGTCATTCTCCAGCTACCACCTGATTTTCTGACAGGCCATACTGGATTATTCCATTCAGTAGTAGTAGTTACCATCACCCCAGAATCCACATATTCTTTTATAGTTTCCCCAACTTCTTTATGACCTCCAGGGTTCCGATACTGCTTACAATTAATCACTTTAGGTGGGATGGGCAAAAGAATAGGAGCAATATGCAGCTTTCCTACCATTACATTACTTATTTGTAGGGGTCGAACAGCAAATCTGTAAGTTCCTTCTGTTAGATTTAAAATCAGTCCCCGTAATATGTCTATTCCTACAATATATTCGGGTCCCAGTCCATTTTAGCACATGCAATAGCAGCATGTACTTTCCTCTTGTTAACTTTCCCTTTCCTTTTCTTATACTTATATTGAGCACACCGGACGGCAGCTTTTTCAGCCACTGTCTGATAGGTTTGAGCTTGGTCTACTAAGATATAATTCTGACACTGTAACATAGCAAGCTTACTCTGTAGTTCTCCATTTTCCTTTTCCAAGTTACATTTTTCCTCTATCAGAGCATGCTTACTAAGACATATCTGGTGGTATGCATGTAACAAAATCTACCCCTGCCGCCCCACTCCCTGCAGTTCCTTCCCTTTTCTCAACGGGACAGTCTGCAATATTTGTTACCCATGGCAGCTCAGTGGCTTGTAAAGACGCATCCCAGTTTTCACTTAGTCCAGTGCACTTCGCCCATCCCCTGGCCAAACTAGAAAAATGTGCATCCTCCCAGCCAGGAATATCACAAATTATACATTTAACATCAGATTTCTTAGCGAAGAAAGGCAAGTTTAGGTGGCTCTGCAGATCCTGCTAACTACACCAATTTGTGACAGCAAGGAATATTACTGTATTGCTGTGCACAGTCTAATATTAATTGGGCTCGATCTGCAAAGAACACCACCACACGCCAGCAGAAGAAAATTAAACAGCTTTATTTAGATATAGAAATATATATTAGTAAGGAGGAAAAAGAAAGAAAAGAGGGGAAAACACTTTACCACCATCCTGTGATCCTATCTCATCACCCAGACGGGGAAATTCTCATCACCCAGACGGGGACAGCACCGGAGACAGCATCACCCAATTGAGAATCTAAATCCCAGGCTCTCCCTTGCTGCTCTTTCCCGTGCTATGTTCAGACAAAGAAGAGCCCCCTTGCTAACAGAGCAGGCGTCAATTAATTCAGTACCCATGAACTCGCACTTGGCTAGGGTCCAAGTCCAGTTTCCTGATAAACCAAATACTCTGCTGAAAACACCTGGTTTACAGAACATTTGGTTTACTTTCCTTGTCCCGGGAGGGTAGCCAAGTGGCCCAAGCCAAGGACGCCCAGGGTCATCCTCCTCTCATGCACACAGCATAGCCCTTATCAACTCTGACTCTAGTTTCCTTACCCTTTCAGCCACATGGCTTAGGGTGAAGCAGGTGTGGTTGCGAGGAGGAGAGGGGAGATGTTGGGTCGGGACCCCTGGGTGGCAGAGCGGGTGTTGGTGGTGGAGGGAGGTGGTGTTGTGTGAAGGCAGAACAGAGAACAGAGGGTGGGCAGCTGGGAGGCCTGAGAAGAGTAGGCCAGGCAGTGGGGTGATGCTGGCGCTGCCCCCAGGGGAGATGGGGATGGCGGGGAAACTGAGGTGGGAACAGGTGGGGCGAGGGTAAGTCCCCATGACTCACTGAGGATGGGGACGAAGGTCCCAGGGACAAAAGCAGGGTGGGAAAGTGGAGGGGATGGGTGAGGGCAGGAGAGCCAGCCTAGGCAGGCTTGGGGAGGACTTATTACAGAGGGAAACTGAAGCAGGAGACAACAGCGCCATGATAAGGGAAAGCGATGCATAGAACAGGGAATGGAATGGGGACTGGGAACCCAAGGGGGAAGGAGAGAGAAGAGGCCCTGAGGTTGGGATAGGGAAACAGCTTGGGACCGAGGTCAGGAGTGAATAGAGGGAGAGAAGGGAGATCTGGAGCAGGAAGAAGAGTTGAGGGCAGGGATGGGCTGGGGCATGATTGGGGAAAGGCGGCACAAGAAGACCCTGGAGCAACCACCAAGTGAGCCAAGGGTGTGGAGGAAAGTGGGTGAAGATGTGGCTTTATGGGACTTACCTTTATGCACGGAAGGCAGGTAGGCTGAGGGGGAGGTGATAAGAATTAAATAAAGTTGGGGTAAAATGAGGCAAGCAACAGTTTATATACATGCATTTGAACAACACTGAAGGAGTCTTGGGGGCATGTTACAATTCTGCCCCACAAAATAGCCCTCTGGTGCCGGCGATTAAGAGTGTGTGAGGTTCTAAGTTCCAGGAAACAAATGCTTGGGTGTTTCAGAAGTATGGGGAGGGTGGGTAAACAGAAATTGAGCATCTATTGTTCAAGCGGGGGATGCAAGTTTAGGTGTACGCCCCCCGCCCCCTTTCAGGTTATCTGATGCTCACAGGAGCTGGCAGTAGCTTGGTAGGGAGCTTTGGCTTCTTCAGCAAATACCTCAGATCTTCATTTAATTCCTACTTATTGACTTATAGGCTCCTCTAGGACTAAAATTTATCTGTGTGTTTACATCGAGATTTACAATACAGAATATTTGATACTTCTGAAACACCCAACGTGGTTCCTACAGGTCCGCCCCATACTGGGCAACTGTGAAAGCTGAGTCAACGTATCAGTCCCTGCACAGTTGTTGACCAAGCACAGTAGGTGGAAATGCTTTTACTCTATAGGTCAGCTGTAAGAGCACTGGGGTCTTCATACTATTGAATCCAAGAGCATGGTATAACTTTCCCTGTATATAGAACTTCTTTAATTTCTCTATTAGTTAAGAATTTTCAGTATACACATTGTTAGTATACACAAAATATACACTTGATCTTTGAACATCGTGGCAGTTAGGGGTTCCCACTCTCCTCAAAGTTCAAATTCCTTCTATAATTTCCCCTAAAACAACCAATAGCCTAATGTTGACCAGAAGCTTTACCCATAACATAAACAGTTGATTACCACATATACTGTATATGTGTTATAAACCATATTCTTGCAATACATTAAGCTACAGACAAGAAAATGTTATTAAGAAAATAAGGAAAATATATTTGTTATTTATTTAGTGGAAATGACTTATCATAAAAGACTCCCATTTGAGGCCAAGAAGGAGGATATAGAGGAGAGGTTGTTCTTGCTGTCTCATGGGTGGCAGAGACAGAAGAGAATCTGTATATAAATGAACACACACAGTTCTCACTCAGAAGTGGGAGCCAAATAACGTATATGCATAGACATAGAGTGTGGGTAGATATTGGAGACTCTGAAGAGTGGGATGTGTGTGAGAGTGAGGGATAAAATAATACTTAATGGGTAAAATGCACATTATTTAAGTGATGGATACACTAAAAGCCTGGACTTCACTACTATGCAATACATCCATGTAACAAAACCACTCTTGTACCCCTTAAATATAATATTAAACATCAATTTAACAAATAAAAATATTCTAAGAAAATTAAAAATAACACATCTTCCATATATTTGCCTATTCTAAGTAGCTCATATAAGTAGAATCACATATTAGTCCTTTTGTATTTGTGTATCTGTCTTATTTCACTTATATCAGCATGTATCTGAATTTCATTCATTTTTAAGGCTCAATAATGTTACATTACACACAAACACATCATATTTTGTTTATCCATTTTTCCACTAGCAGGTATTTGGACTGTTTCCACCTTTTGCTATTGTGAATACTGCTAGCATGAACAATGGTGTACAAACACATGTTTGAGTCCTTGCTTCTAAAACTAGTTTACAACTTTTGATTAAATAGTTTCTGGATCATGTGATAATTATATTTAACTTTTTTTTTTTTTTGAGTTGGAGTCTCACTCTGTCACCCAGACTGGAGTGCAGTGGCCACTCCCGGCCACCACAGCCTCGACCTGCTGGGCTCCGGCGATCCTTCCTTCCGCCTCAGCTTTCCGAGTAGCTGGAACTATAGGCGCACACTACCACGCCCGGCTAATTTTTGATTTATTGTAGAGATGGGGTCTCGCCAAGTTGGCCAGGCGGGTCTTGAACCCGCAGGCTCAGGCAATCCACTCACCTCAGCCTCCCAAAGCGTGGGATTACAGGCTGAGCCACCGAGCCCAGCTATATTTAACTTTTTGAGTTATACTTTTTGACTATACTGTTTTCCACAGGGATACATCATTTTTCATTTACAATAGCAATATACAGTAATGCCATTTCCTCACATCCTTAACAGCACTGGTTATTAACTGCATTGATTTACCGATTGATTTAATCTTAGCCTTCCTAATGCATGTGAAACAGTATTTTATTTACATTTTGATTTGCACTTCTATCTCCTCATGTGTTTCTTGGCCATTGTATATCTTCTTTGGAGAAATGTCTATCAGAGTGCTTTTCCAATTTTTTTTTTTTTAAGTTGTAGTCTCAATCTATTGCCCAGGCTGGAGTGCAGTGGCATATTCATGGCCACCCCAGTGTCAACCTGATGGGCTCTGGCGATCCTTCTGCCCCAGCCTTCCCAGTAGCTGGAACTACAGACACGTGCTACCACGCCCGGCTAATTTTTTATTTATTGTAGAGATGAGGTCTTGCCAAGTTGCCCAGGCTGATCTCGAACCCGCAGGTTCAGGCAATCCACTTGCCTTGGCCTCCCAAAGTGCTGGAAGTACAGGCTGAGCCACCAAGCCTGGTCTCTAATTTTTTGATTTGGTTTGTTTGTTTTTGTTAAGCTGTAGAAGTTTTTTTGTTTCATATTTTAGTTGAAGTCTCACTCTGTCATCCAGGCTGGAGTGCAGTGGCAAGCTCGTGGCCACCCCAGCGTCTACCTGCTGGGCTCGGGCAATCCTTCTGCCTCAGCTTTCCAAGTAGCCGGAACTACAGGTGTGCACTACCATGCTCGGCTAATTTTTTGATTTATTGTAGAGATGAAGTCTCACCAAATTCCCCAGACTGTTCTCAAACCCATGGGCTCAGGCAATCCCCTCACCTTGGCCTCCCAGAGTGCTGCGACTACAGGCTTGAGCCACTGCATTGAGTCAAGTTTTTAATATGCTCTGGATAGTGATCCTTTATCAGATATATGTTTTGAAAATATTTTTATCACTCTGTGGGTTGTATTGTTAATATTTTGATAGTTTCCTTGATATGCGAAAGTTTTCCATTTTGATTAATTTCAATTTATCTATTTTTTCTTTTGTTATCTTTTTTATGTCATAACCAAGAAGTCCTCAGGAAATCCAATGTCATAAATATTTTTCCCAATTATTATTAGGATTACTGTTTTTATTAAGCTGCAGAAGTTTTTTGGTTTTTTTTTTTTAGTTGAAGTCTCACATCGTTGCCCACTGGAGTGCAGTGGCACCCTCATGGTCAACCAGCATCAACCTGCTGGGCTCAGACAATCATTCTGCCTCAGCTTTCCACGTAGCCGGAACTACAGCCAGGAACTACTGCTTCACATGCATTAGAGGCTACATTTTAAGTGTTTCATAGTTTATATATTTAGTCTATCAATTTTGAGTTAGTTTTTGTATATAATGTAAAGCAGTAGTCCAACTTTATGCTTCTTATGTGGGTGTCTAGGATTCACACCACCAATTTTTGAAAAAAATTGTCTTTTCTTCAAGGAAAGGTTTTGGTACCCTTGTATATAATATATTAATTATACAGATTATATCAATGGAAGTGGTTCTAAAGAAAGAAAAGGAAGAATGTTGGGTGAAGTGTGTGTGTGTATGTGTGTGTGTGTGTGGTGTGTATTTATAAGTACAGTTAGGCATGTATTTTTGTAAGATACTAATATCCCTTAGGGTACTAAGAAGAAGGTCTCTATTTCTGATCTTAAGCAAGTAACAGCGTTTTAACTGTGATAGCTTTGTTGTGTTTTAAAATCAGGAAGTGTGAGTTCACCTTCTTCTTATTCAATATCCTAAGGGATATTAGTATCTTACAAAAGTGCATGTCTAACTGTACTTATAAACACACACCCACACACTTCACTTCTTCCAATATTCTTCCTTTTCTTTCTTTTGGAAGAGCTAAGACAATCTATACCCATCACCCAACCCAGTTCCACTTTTAGCATATCTGTGCAGGATCCTAATAAAATCTGTTTTGGATGTTCTATAAACATAATGTAGACAGTGCTCACTGAATTCTCTGGATAATGCAAGAGGCCACATCCTAAGACTCCTAACTCAGTTAAGTGCTAGGATCTGATTGGTAGATCTGCCTGATATACCTGATGAGTGGGTATGAAGGGCATGGTGGGTGGGGTGAGCCAGAAAAGGACTGATGAGATGCGATATCCTACCATTTGGAGGCTTTCTTAGAAGAGGAAGCAAAGAAAGCTTGTGGTCACTGTTCACGGGGACAGGAAGGCTTCTTCACTCCACTTGGGAGGTGAGTCGCAGCCGGTATCTTTCCAAAATTCAAATCTTCTTGGACAAATGCAGTTGATTCTAATGTCCGCTGGAGTCCTAATCTGCCTGAAAATCCATCACTGTCATCTAAGAAAGATCTCATCTTGTATTTTGAGTTGGCTCCTGTGGCAACAGTGACTCCCAAGGAGAAACTTCCTCTGAGTTGGAAAAGACCTTCTGAGGCTGGGGCTGGGCTCCAGAATATGGGAAGCTCCTAATGAGTGAATGCTATGCTTCAATAATGTCTGACACACACACCCTTAGCCAACTATATGCTGTCCAAGGAGCACTCTCAAACCTGTTGCCACCAAGGATTCTGCCTGCTGTGTGATATGCAAGCTCACATTACATGGGTCCTCCACCATTCTGGCAATGATATCCAGCCCTTGCCTGCATTGGCTGCTGAACTGCATAGATACAAACAGGAAGACACCCATGCATTTCTGATTCACTGTGAATGTCATGAAGAAAGCACGCCAACCCAGGCAAAAGCAGTTAGTCATTCTGAGGACACCACCCTAATTCATCTGGAGGATTCTGGAGATCTCAAATCAATTGTCTCCACTTCCATGGCATTTCAGACACCTTTGATCCTTACCTTGACAGTACCCTGGACATTGAGGCAGCTCAGAGTGTGGACCAAGCTTTGGAACAGTTGGTGAAGCCTAAAAGGCTGGATGGAGATAATGCCTATCATTGGATATTTGTCTACATAAGGCACCCGCTCCCAAGACATTGACTTTGCACACTTCCTCCAAGGTTCTGATCCTTGTTCTCAGATTTTACAGGCAAAGTAAGTGCAATATCCTGAGTGTCTTGATGCGCAACCATACATGCCTCAGCAGAACCGAGGACCGCTTGTCTTATGTCCTCCATGCTGTGCTGGTCCATGCGGAGTGAACTTGTCAGAATCCTCCAGATGAATTAGGGTGGTGTCCTCAGAATGACTAACTGCTTTTGCCTGGGTTGGCATGCTTTCTTCATGACATCCACAGTGAATCAGAAATTCATGGCTGTTTACTTCTGTTATGTAAAAGCTGGGAATGGCCAGTGGTATAAAATGGATGATGCTAAGGTAACTGCCTGTGGCATTACCTCTGTCCAAAATCAACATGCCTATGTCCTCTTTTACCCAGAAGACTGAATTGGAAAGAGACAGTAAGAGTGTGTCAATAGGAAGGGAACTAAGCTCTGTTGGGGCTGAAGACACAGATTTGAGAACACAAGGAGATCTCAAAAGAGACTCATGTATCAAGGTTGCTGAAGTAGATTAGCACTAGGAGAAAATCACTAAAGAAGTCACCTTGGATCAGTGGAAGTTCCTCCAAGAATAAAATCAACCTACGCCTGAATTCAACTTCAGAAAAATAGGATTTACCTTGCCTTCCAGTGTAGTCATGATTTATCAACCAAAATACAAAGTAGGATGAAAAAGAATTATCCTGAACAAGAAAGATACCAGTTAAACAAACCATCCAGGAACACAACAGATAGGCGTCCATGAGCACTGGCAAACATCCTTGTCTGGAAGGGAGGGCCAGAAGTACCAAGAGGAAGAATAAGCAAGGCAAAAGGTCTCTGATGTTCTGACTTCCATCTCTGCCATCATACATTATCTGCCACTTTTCCTTCACAAGAAAAATGGGAAGAAATTGAATCTTCTCTTTATCTGAGGGTGAGTCTTGCCACTGGGTCTCTCTCTGCTCCATTTCTCCTCCCAACAACCCTGATTTGTTTCTCTTTTCTGCCCTCCTGGATGAAGAATCTGTTAAAATGCATTTCTGGTCAAAGTGGTTCAAATTTATTTGTGCACTTTCCTGATGCTGTTTTTCCTGTTTGTTTGTGCATGATTATCTGCATGTGTCAACAACATAGTAGAAAAAGCATATGGATATGATTTTATCAGATGCTTTCAAAAGATATGATTCTATTGCAAGAAAATCTTATAAAGTGTGATAAATATTCCCAAATTGTCCATCAAAATACATTAACCACCAAACTTCCTTAACAACAGCATCAGCCATCTATATTCCCTATAGTAGTATGTGAAAGTGCTTATTTCAAGTTAATTAACAAGAGACAATATAAGTAGCATTTATAATCTACAATAAAAATAAAACCAAACTGATATTGCAATTTTTTCAGTGAGATCAAATATGGGCTACTTTGTATATTAAAGTGATAATTTGTATTTCTGTTACTGTCATATTTAATTTCATATGCATATTATTTTATCTGATTTCACCTGATAAAGATGAAAACTTAATAAATGTATTTGTGTGCCTTTTCTCCATCATCCTCCCAGGTCAATTTCTGTCCACAAGAAATATACAAACTCTGTCCTGGACGCTGTTCTCACAAGTCAGCCACCCATTAAAAAAAAAAAAACCCAAAACAAAAAAAGAACATCTGCCACGAGACCCATCTACGCTGCAATATCTCCTGTGAAAAGACCTAAGCTGAGTTTCTTCTCCAGATCCTGGACAAAATAAGGGATAGCAAGTGGCTATCCCTGATAGCCCCAGCTCACATCCAAGCACTTTAGCCAGAACTCTATCCTCCTTGTGAACCTGACAGACAATGGAACTCATGTTTTTTCTCTTCAAATTCCCCAGACAGCCTCCAAAACACTTGTCTTGGACCAATTCCTTAACCCCCAGGCATGAGTCAAGCATCCTGATGTGTACTCACAGCTCAACCCACCAGCCTGCTACTCAGATTGGGCCAGGAATCCAAATCAGCCTCAGGGCACCAGAAAAATGATCTCCCCAGATCCTCATCCATATGTTGTAGAATCTCTGAGACTCAGCTCTTCCAGACCCTGCAAAGGAGCACTCAGAGACCTGAGCTGGAGATCTCTAGACTCCTCAGTCTCCTCTCAGTACGAGTGAAGAAAATAAAAAGTTTCCCTAGTTTAGACACCAGGTATGGCTTGCCAGCTTTCATCATTCTCTGATGAAAAAGCTGTAAATTTCTTGGCTGTTTCCCTGACTTTGGTTTCCCAGTAGTTTCTCCAAAAATACTCAGTTACTTTCTGCAGGTGTTTTCTCCGGACTCAAAGAAGCACCCAAGTGAGCAAGAGGAAACTTGTCCAGAAACCTAGCATTGACCTGCAGACTCTGCACAACAGAGAACTAGTTCTTTAGTGAGGTTGTTTTTCCAAAGAGTACCTGGAAACTCTTTCCCTGCAATAATGATAATGAACACATTAACTGAAGAACTTATACTTCAGTGTACTGTTACTTCTTATAACATCTCAGTTTTCATTAGATCTAACTCCCAGTCAAGGAAGCAGAGACTACGACATAGGTGAGCAGAATTTGGTATAATCAGACACTCATGGGCTCGGCTTCTTATAAAAAGGTATGCATCCCATGTGGTCTCACTTCAGTAGATGTGGAGATGCTCCAAGCACACATTGTATATAAACCTGAATGTAGAGGATTTGATAAAAGTGGTTATACAGGTATATTTCTATCATTTGACTCCTAGAAAACAAATGAGGTAGGTGAAGAAAATAAATTAGAGTCCAGATATGAAGACCACTTGACCCCAAATGGTGTACAGTTCTGGCTTCTTAGTCAGAGTGTAGTATCTAGCAGGTCTAAAAGGAATGTGTTTGGACATGGAAAGTAAATTCATCCCTGGGGAAAGGGAGGATCTGTGGGCAGGGCTCCCTCCTCTGTGTGAACTGCATGTATTCCACTGTCTAAGAGAAAGGTTTTTTCTAGAATTTAAAATGATTTGAGGTCAAATATTAATATGTAGTAAACTTAAAAGCTGAGAAACTGGCATTAGTTCTAGAAATAATCTGTAGCAAGAACAGTTGGATTCTGGTCTTACCAAACTCCAGGTAGCATGAACTTCACATTTTCCAAAGGAAATAAAAAAGATATTTACTTACACATTTCAATTAAAATTTATTAAGATATAAATGAAGCTACTGAAATATAAAAATGATTTTATTATTTTTAAATGTTCATATGAGAATAGACATCCTTATCAAATATTCCTAGTAATTGTAAAATATGAAGTTTTTATCAAACACAAAATCCACATACCTCTTAAAAAGTATTCAGCTTACAAACCTCATCATGTGTATTATGTGTACTTGAAGCAAAACACTCAGAAATAGAAAACAACGACATATATTAAAATATCTCATTTTTCAAATTAACATTTTTTCAGATGGTGTTATTACAATATATCTAGAAATTAACAACATAAGCAAATTAGGAAGCTATCCACGCTTGTCCCAAAAGTACTGAATTTAAAATTACCTCTAGATGTGTGAAACAGAACAGGTGAAGAAGAAGAACGAAAGTAATTCACACACAGACGCGAAATCAAGTTTGCTCTTTGAAACCGTTTCCTGTACCTTCTACCCTCAGCCCGGTCCCGACCCCTCAAGTCCTTGGAGCTGATGTGGCTGCGTCTCAGCTTCGGGTGACGGAGGAACAGAAAGCAATGACTTCCTGGGGGCCCCGCGGGACGCTGCAAATCCAGGCGAGCATGGAGGGTGCACGCGGGGCTCCATCAGCCACCCCCCCGCCCCCGACACCGGCCAGCCGAGGTCCTGCCCCACACAAGTCCCCGCCCCCGCTTCTCCGCCCCGCCAAGGTCCTCACCACACTCCGCCCGCCCCTGGGCCGCCGAAGTCCCGCCCCTGCCCCTACCCGCCGAGGTCCCCGACCCCTCCGCCCACGGGCAGCTGCTGTCCCGCTCCCCTCACCTACCCGAGCCCGCCGAGGTCCTCGCGCCCCCGCTTCTCCCGTCCCATCCCACTGTGGTCTCCGCCCGATCCCGCCTGCCGAGGTACCCCGCTCTCCGACACCGCGTCGCACCTGCAGGATCTCCACTGTTCGCCAAAAGGTGTTTTTGACCTGAAACCGGCTTCAACTTGTGAACAGGGAAACAGTTCAGCATTCTGTTTGTGTTCTCACTAAACCGAGCTCGTACCTTGAAGTGTCTGAAAAATTTAATGTGAAGTTGGGTGGGCGCAGCCCGGTTCCACCGTGCACCAAGGAGATTCAAGCGCAACCAAGTTCGGAGACTCCTGTTCTGTCGCGCGGGAGAAGGGGCGGAGTGGCTGAGCGCGGGGAGGGGGAAGGCTCGGGCTCCACCCCTTCCGGGCTCGCTCCTCCCCTCCGGGCCCGCCCCTCCGGCTTCGCCGCAGTCGACCGAGGCTCCATCCAGAAAACCGTCCCGCCAGTCCTGACCGAAACCGAGTCCTGCTCCGGCTCCGCCCTTCGGTCCGAGGCCCCGCCCTCGCGCAATTTCCTGTTGACCCGGAAACGGATTCTCCGGAATCAAGGTCCACTCAGGTGAGCGCGCTCGGGTCTCTGCGTTCAGATCCCGCTTTGCAATCCCTTGCCTGCCCCGTCCTCCACACCCGGGGTCCGGGGACCCTGCGGAAGTTACAGGTCCTGCCCCCGCCCTCCTGTCAGCGGGGAGCCCCTCGTCTTCCTGAAAGGCTCCGAGGCCTGTTGCGCCGCCGTCGTAACACGTCTGTGTCCGGTTCCGGTTCCGGTTCCAACGCCCCGGGGCGCTCACCGCCCCGCCGCCCTCCACTTTCCAATTTCCCATTTTGTTAGCGGAGTGTCGCCTTCCTTCCCCAGCCGCGCGCCCTTGGCCCTCAGGGCAGCCTGGGATTCTGCAGACGGTTGTCTTTTTCTGGGACCCTTCCTGGTCTCCTGCCCCTCGGTGGTCACCGCCTCGGGGAGGCCCCTGAGTCCGGGCCTGCGGTGGGGGGCCGGGAGACACCCCATGTTCTTCATTCACAGTTCTGTCCCCCCTGGCTGTCGGGGTATTCCCCTTCCCGATGTCCCTTGAAAAGTGGGCTCTGCCTGACACTCGGACTTCTTCTGCGTCCCTGTTGGTGTCGGGGTGCAGCGGAGGCTAAGAGGCTGAGAGAGACAGCCAGGGAGAAAAAGGGAGGGTAATTTAGAATAGGAAGCGGGTGGGTCTGAGGAATTGGGAAAAGCACAGTGAGAATGAAGGAGAGTGACCTGGGCAAGAAGCAGTGGAGTAAATGAAAGTAGGCAAAAACGAATCCGTAGAGAGAAGGAGGAGGGCAGAGTGTGAAGAGGAAGCCTTGACCCTTAGTTGCAGAGGGCTAGGGAAGTCCAATTCTCAAGTGCATTCGGTGGTTTTCTAGCTTCCAAATTTACTTTATCTTTTAAATGTATTGTGTTAAGTTCAGATTATGAGGCGTCAGTACTTTTCCATCTTAATTATATATTGAAAAAACTTTTTGCTTTTTAGTAAATACCTTGACACTAATACGTTATGCACTTGGTAAGGATATTGATTTTTTTTTTTTTTTTTGAGTTGAGGTCTCACTTTCCCTAGGCTGGAGTGCAGTGACCAGATAATGAACCATTACAACCTCGAATTCCAGGGCTCAAGTGATCCTCCTGCCTCAGTCTCCCAAGTAACTGGGACTATAGGCACCTGCCACCACGCCTGGCTAATTTTTTTTTTTTTGTAGAGACAGGGTCTCGCTGTGTTGCCCAGGCTGGTCTCGAACTCCTGGACTCAAGCAATCCTCCCTCCTTGAGCTCCCAAAGTGCTGGGATTACAAACATAAGCCACTGCCCCAGCCTGATGATCTTTTTTTTTTTTTTTTTATCATAACAGTCAAAACCAAGTTACAGAGTTAGTTGTTTTTTTTTTTCAACTTGTGTTCTAAGGTTGAACAGTACTTGTGTAATATTCAATAGTTTCCTTGTATGATAATTTAATTGACTGTGGTCTAAAATTTGCAACTAAGTATATGTTCTCTTGAAGTTTTCTTTGTCCTGTTTTCTGAAAATATTGAAGGATGGTCTGGATTGTTCTGGAACTTTGTTCCCACAGATCCCATCTGTTCATACAACAAATTGCTCAGAGATATTTCCAAAGATGACTTTCTTTTTTGTTTTCAGTACCAGTAATTAGTTTTTATTTTATATTTTTGATGTTTTAATGTGATGTTCTGGAAAAGAGAACTGCTTCTAATGAATATGATTAAACCATGAAAACCAAGTTGCTCTTGCTCATGAGTATGAAATAGGATCTGGAATCTTTAAGGCAGAAATGATCAGAACAAACCCTGCCACTATCCATACAGGCTGTGTCATTCCTGTGAGGCCAGTGCAGGTTACTCTACTGGCTTCTCCTATTCATCTTTCCATCTGCTCCAAACACCCATAATGATACAAGGCAGCTGAATAGGAAAGAGCAACACTGTTCAAGCACAGAACAAGGGTATCTCTCCAATGAGGTGACGCTTGCTTCTGGGAAGGGAGCTTGGAAGAGGAAGAGCAGTGCAGTTTGGGTGTTTAGAATCCAGGAATGGGAGAGAGCCTGGGGGAAACTCAGGAACTGGAGCTTCTTGCCCATTCTCACCCATGACCCTTCAGTCAGCAGGCACTAGCAGGGACTTTGGGTTCTGATTGAAAGGGTTCAGCCTCGCTCATATACCCACAATTGCCATGTGGCATGTGGGCTTCACTAGAGTAGAAGGATGTTAGGAAGAAAGGGGCAGAAAAACTCACATAGGAATTTATTGTCCTGTTGGTGTCCACATAGGAATTTATTGTCCTGAATTTCTCTTGTTTTAGTGGAAGCAGAAAACTGTCTTTTTCACATGTTGAGTTCTACACCGTGTGGTTGTGATAAAGGAGGGGAGTATGTAGATTAAAAACCCTCATATGCATATTTCTAACACCCAGGAGTAACTTCTCAAGACTGATCATGCCTGAGAAAGAACTCAGAGCTAAGAAAAAGAAGTAACAGGACTGACATTTTCACTAGAAAAAATCATGCTATTTGTTGATTATTCTGTTAATCTCCTTCCTGAAATACTATTTTTAGGATGTGCTGTTCTCTGACTCTCAAGTGTTTTGCTTAACACATTTCCTAACTCAACCTAGTCTTCCCTTAACCCCCTTCCATCTTCTCACAGATACCACTGTACTGTGAGCCAGTGACATAGAACTTGTGAAGTTCCATCTGGGGAGTCAGATGGGAAAGGCTTCATGCCCAGACATGGATTAGAGATGGGGAGCGGGACCTGTAGTGTCAGTAGTTTGGCCAGTAGGGATTGTTTAAGGGCCACATATGGATACACTGTCAAATATCTGTAGATCGGGATTAAGGAAACTGCACATAGTAGTAGTGAACTAATGTCAGGAATACCTGACAAATACGGGAAGAGAAGATTGATGAGGGGAAATTTGTTATACCTGAGTATATAATGCATTTGAAGCATAATAAGATGAATTAGTGTTGATCTGACTTCAAAATGTTGATGATTGGGATAGAAGGGACAGTTTAGAAACTGATATCCATGACAAATCAAGGTGGCATTTCATCTATATGATGGAGTATGTTTTACTCCATAATTGCTTTTTAAAAATGGAATCAACCTGTCTAACAGTAGGAGGTTTTTAAAATTGTTCACAGCACATCCATTCCAAGGAGTCCTTGTTCATGGATTTGTAAAGAATGCTGCATTGGATGCCTCGTAGCACACTGACTTCTTTGCAGATGTCTGAGGTTTCCTCCACTTCTGGTAAGTTGGGGTTTGATTGTTGGATCAAGAAATAGTACATTTCATAATTGTAATATATTCTAGCAAGATGTACCCCCAAAGCTGCATATATATTTTCTTATCTACCACTGTCACATAAAGTTCCCCTACTAGGGGACTTGATAATTGTATATATATTTTTTGTAGATTTTGATGAAATGACAACTCAATGCTTTTATTTCCATTTCACAAATTGTGAAACTGCATAAATTTTCATATAAAATGCATTTTTCTACTTGACTCATTTTGTACTTGACTCATTTTTTAATGTATTTTAGATACTGTTTTACATTCTGTAGTTTAATCATACATACACATACACACATATATTTTGGTGTCTTATAATGTTTGTGAAACCAAAATCCTTCCTGTATGCGCTTTCATTTTTTTGTTTTCCTTAAGAAGGCATGGCCTATTTTATAAGATACTATGTTTCTTTCAGTCCTCATATTATATTGTTTAATATTGTTTGTTTTAAATATTTAATTTAACTTATTTTAAATTTTCAAATAACATAGATTTAGATAAAATTTCATGTCTCCATTTTTTTCTTTTCACATTTATTTTGCCTGTATCATCACCCAAAATCAAAATTGAGACAAAATTGACTTTTAAGCTAATCTTTATGTTTTAAAATGTGAAATGCCACATGTAACTTTTATGTTTAAGTTTCCTTGATTTTCGCAGTCTCTGGGGTTTTATGTCACTGTTTTCATAAGTCTAAGAATTTAGTTTGCCAGGCCTTATTCGTGCCATTTTTATGTCCTTAGTTTTTAAGTTTCTTTACATGGATCTGCAAATTTATTTCAAATGGTAGTCATAATATTTTGCTGTTGTAAATAGAGACTGATTTTTGTGAGTTAGCTTAGTTTATGAATTATTGCTACTAAACAAGATATATTGATTTTGGTATGTTCGGAGTAGTTTTGCCCACTTTTAAAATATTATTAGTATTGATAGAATAGATTCTTGTGCTTGTTTGTGCTTGCAGTCATTTCATCTGAGAATGAATTCAATTTCAGCTCTTTGACTTCATTTTTGTATTCCATCTCTTTTCCCCTCTTGTCTTGGTCCAGGCATCCTGTGTTGTAGCACCAGCTCCCATTTTTCAGCCTTACCTTTAATGGAAATGCTACTTTCATTAACTGCTGAATATATTTGTTCAAATTTTCTTGAGCAACAAGAATAATTCTCCCGTTTACATGATTTTTAAAGATTTTAAAATTATTTTTAAAGATGTAAAATATTTTAAAATATTTTTTCAAGGGTTTGTTGATGTGATCTATTTTTTTAATCTGTAAAATTGCTATATGAAAGTAAGTCTTCTAGTATTGAATCATCCTTTTATTATTTCAATAAACTTCACTTTACAATGTTCTGTTATTATTTAACCTGCCAGTGATGGCTAAGTGGCCAAAATAAATAGCCACACTGTGAAAATTGTATTAGTAATTTTTGCAAATGTAATCAATGAAGATTGGTGATATAATTTCCAATTACTTTGGCATTTTGTACATTTTGATTAGCCTAATAAACTATTGAAGACAGGCTTAATTTTTCTTCCTTAGGAGAGTTTACATTACAAAGGAACTATAAGTGATTTAACATTTTGAGAGAACTCTCACAAATTCCTTTTAGAGATAGACTCTTTATATAATGATAAATATTGGCTAATCAGATTTTTCTCCTTATTTATGAGTGAATGTTTATACTGTATTTCCTTGATAATTAGTCAGTTTATCATACATATTCAAATTGGAATAGAATCTTCCGACTTTTTACATTATAAATTATGTATTTTAAGTAAATGGGTGGTCTGTTTTATTTGTTAGTGTTATTTTTTATAGGGTGTTTCAGTTCTGTGATTTTACTCTGAAAAAATTTTTAAATTGATTTCTGTCAAATCTATTTCTTCATGTCATTCTTTTCTCATTTAATCTTTTTTAAACTTTAATATCCACTAATTTGTAACTATTTGGAAAGTCAAATAACTACTGTTTTCTTTTTCCTTCTCTTCTTTTATAAGTGTTTTTACAGTCTTACATTTCTTTAAGATCACAACTGCAGACCTAATTCAATGTTTTTGATTACTTTCATTCTTCATAATTATCATGACTCTAATTGAAACACCCTTTTGATTTTACTGTAATCCTGTTGTCTAACCTATCTTTGTCAGTTTGTTTGACCTGTTTGGACTACTTGATTATTGTATATTTATATTTTTATTTTACCATGGTAAGTACCTGCGGCCTATTTTGTGTATTATTTTTTGCAATTAGCTTATATTTTCTCTGTACCAACTCTAGTCATATTTGACATGGTATACTGAAGTGGAAAAAAGAGTCTTTATGATTTGGATAAAAGTTCAGTTTGTATTTACTAGTCCGATATACTTCGTCCTCTATGTACCTACCTGCTCATGTTGTTGCATTACATACATAATGATACATTTTTATTATACCCTCATCAAATTTAATTTGAATTTCTGTGTTTCTAATTATGCGTATTTCCAACATATTTTTAACTGCATGTACATTTATGAACATCATATTTTGGTGTTTTATGTTTGCTAGGAATTTAGGCTGTACTTCAGATCCAAACCCAGCATGTAGCAGACTCACCAAAATCATACATTAAGCCCCAGCACTTTGTAACCCCTGGGCCTGGCTGGCCTTGTGCCTTCTGTCCTCCCTGCCCCTTGAAGTCTAAACACCTTGGTTGACATAACTCAGCTGTGGCTATTGCTGGGTCTCATCTTTGGTACTCCCTGCTGGCAGGGGGTGACCCAGGCCTGTCCAAGCCATTGTTGATCACCACAGAGGATTTAGCCAATCCTGAGATTGCTCATGAGAGTAGATCACCCTCTGTATGCCTTATTCTAGTCCAGCACCCACCTTTTCTAGCGCCTGTGTAGATTTAGAACATAACCAGAGGCTCACGGGGCCTTGAGCACCCTTCTTATACTTCCATTCTCTGTAGTGGTGATTCTCATACTCCTGAGCCCAGGTGGAGAATTCTAGGAGGCTCATGTGGGTAGGGATACACAATCTTGCCCTTCCAGGAAGATAAGAGTGGTCTGAAGGCCACTTAGAAAAAATCTTGTGGCTTTATTGGGCTAAGGAAGCTCTCCCTGCAGAGACTGGCACCAGAGGCTGGTGGGAATTTGATGTGACTTGCAAAGTTTTTGTGAGGCTTAGTTAAGCCAGGGGTGTGGTCATTCTTGAGGCTGTAATGCCTACTTAGTTGGGTCTCAGACTCTGGAGAGGGCCTTGGAATATTTCAGAAAGCAAATACAACCAAAGGGTACTAAATAATATAGCAGAAGTTTGGAAGGAACTATGTGTGTGTGTATGTTATGCATGTTGGGAAATCCTTCATAATCATCTTTAGTAAATTGGGCAATCTCTTTGCACAGAGCAGCCACGTAAATTATTCTTAATAATAAATGTAGTACCTAAAATAATGTTAAATAATGATAATAATGACACTGATGAATATCATAATGATAATAACATTGGTGCTTATAAGAATAAAAATAATAGTAAACCTAAGGAGATGGCAGATTCGAGGACAGATTTTTTTAGATGAATGATGAAGAATTGATGTTGGGCCCTGTGGAGTGCTTTGGAGTCAGAGTATTAGGTTTGCATGATTAAATGTGTTTCATAAGGCAAACATGAACAGAAGAGGGAAAAAAAAATCCAAACTGCTGAAGCATCTGGGCCAATTTAGGACCTCGTGTTCCTGCAGGCCTGTGGGGTAGAGGAAAAGGGAACCTGTCATGAGGACTTCCCCATGCACAAAACCCAAACAATGTCATGAGTTTGGCCAAGTGACTGCTTGTAGGGAATCCTTGAAAGGAAGTCAGGTTTCCAGATCCATATATAATATACAGAAGCCCCACCTGTAATAGTGTGCATAGAGCCCCCAGAACTGTGTCAGTCCTTACTGCCTGGCTTCTCCCCACCATATGATCCACCGAGATTGCTGGAGACCCAGACACTTTGGCTCACACATGTCATCCCAGAACTGTTGGAGAAAGTACCCGTAGTGTTCCCAGGCCAGCATGGGGCTTATGGACCTGTATGAGCAGTTTCCTCCAGGCTCCATGGAGGAATTGAGTGGCTCTAGAACATTTTCAGACATTCAGGCAGGCCTAGAAAGCCCTACCTGCTGTGGTGGTCTCAGGCTCCTGAATTGATGCACAAAATTGAGGGGGCTCAGGCAGGCCTTGTGTATGTTGGTTTGGGAAAGCTTCATAATGATCTTCATTCAATAAGACACTATATAAAGTTGACCCCTGAGACATCTAGCACCCACCCTCCCCAGGAGCCATTTCAGAATTCTCTGGCTTTGGGAACACTTGTATTCATTCCATGATGATGGTGACAATGACAGTGAAGAGGGCTGTAGTGATGATATTCATAACAACAACTACCACATTGACTGGCACCTGCCATGTGACAGCCAGGCCATATTCTGGAGTAATACATTTTATCTTCACAGCATCCCCTAATTCAGAGATGACTTTTGTCTCCCTTTTGGGGCATACTGTAGAGCACTCACCAGGGGTGGCAGCACAGATCCTGCTCCACACCTGGTGCTGTCTCTAACTACCTGTGAGTGCTCGTAGTGTTTGCTTGGACTTCTGTATCTCTGTGGTCACATCAGCTGATCAGAAAACCATTAATACCTCCTTGGGAGGGCCATAGAGGGAAATTACATGGATTATTAAATAAATAGAAACACACACTCGCGTCTGAACAATCCATGCTTCTGCCTTCTCATCTGCTGAGCTTTTATTTTCAAGTCTCAACTGCTAACACACATTTCTGGTGGAGCTTCCTGCCCTCTCCTGCCTTACATGACTCTGTTCTACCCCAGTACTCTGACATCCGCAGTACTCCATTACCTTTTCATCTTCCCACTTGTGTTCAGCACTGTTGATGTTCTTTGTTCACTTTCCCTACCCCTTCTTCCTACTCACTCAGAATTTCTAATCTGTGGAGTCCCTCTCATGTCCACACAAATGCTCACTAGTGTCTTATCCAGATTCCGCAGACCCCACATTTGTTCATGAGTGAGCATCAGAACTGATGATACAAATCCTCAGTCACTTCTAAATTTTAAAAAGTGTGAGGGAGATAAAGAGCAAATATGAGGAGCATGCAGGCCCTTGGAAGGTGGCTAATCAGCAGCCTCAAGGTCATAAAAGTCCCATCAACATTTCTGTCATCTTGCATAATTCTCAAGCAGCTGTTGTCCCTTAGAGTGGAGCCCAGTCCTCAGCTCATGGTCACTGAGGGTCCATCTTCTCCCCTTGGCCTAGCAAGGTCTGAAGAGAACACAGGGCTGTGAGTGCAGAGGTAGGACCTAGGCCCCTCAAACAGAGCAGCAACATCCCTGGTCCCCTGTTGGTGCCCTGAGAGTGACAGTTCTGTCCTTCTCTCACACTGAGCATGTCTGAGCTCCTTTGGGGATCTCAGCCTCCATGGAGTCTGGGATGTTAGAGAGGAGAGAAAGGGCCTTGACCTCAGACCCTCTCCTGACGAGGTAGTTGGCTTCCTCTGACCTTGGTGTCCCTACATCCAGGAAAGGCTCATCATTGAAGCATAAACGGTTGGGAGGGTGAGGGGGTTTGTCTTGATTATGTGTCCACAGCAGGCACTACTCTTACTGAGACTGTGGGGGAAATGGGCATAATGATGGGCATGAAGGCCTCACGAAGCTGCCCCTTAAACTGGACTATTTAAGAGTCAGAAAATACTCCTCTGGCCAGCAGCGTCCTGTCTGAAGGGAAGTATGTTTCACCTCACAGAACAGTGGGGCAGCCAATTGGCAGGGAGTGGAGGCTGCGTAACCTTCAGTCATTCTCAGATTTCCTCCAAACCCAGAGGAGATTAAGGGCAGGAATGAGAACCTACCAGAGTGCAGGCCTGGATTGCCCTGTGTAGGTTTCTAGAAGGTTAGAGATAAGAGGTCTGGGTCTAGGAACAAGAATGAGGAGAATGGGCTGCCTTCAGGTAGGAGTGAGATGTCTGAGATACAAAGTACTCTCCTGTGCATGAGGTGGGCAACAAATTATAACAACATAATCAGAGTGTAAACATGTAAATGGAGATACACAGACTGGATGAGGTGAGACAGAGGACTCGCCAACCATTGGTGTCCATAGAAGTATGAACCTCGATTAATGGACTTAACCTGCCATCTAGAGACTCAAAAAATAAAAAACATTAGAATGCATGCCACAGACCTTTTCCTCCCCCGAGGGTAACATCTCCCATTAATTACCAGTCCTCAGTTTATAAATAAAGAATGCTCTTTCTATGTGGAAAGTTCTTCCCTCTTCTCCCTCTATTCTTATATGACCACTGGTTTTCAGGCTAATTACTACAGATCATTACTCTGATACTTTTTAAATAATGCATCCCCAGCACCTTCCACAATACCTGACACATTGGTCAAGCTCAATAATTGTTGAGGAAGCACAGATAATAAAGGTTTGTGAACTATGCTGCCTCGTCTCACTATCCATCCATTTTCTTTCCCCATTTCATTACCAAAACTCAGTGACAGGCAATATTCATTTATTTCTACAAACTCAACAATATAATTCTGTGTTACTTCAGTATACTCTTCAGCAGAAAGCTCATTGACAAACACAAATCTGTTCATATCATTCTCCAACCTTGATTCTGTGGTTTCCCAATGGCTTTAGAAGAAGAACTTTTGGACCTGCCATGACCATCAGGCCCTGAAATCTATTAGCGTCCTGCCTTCTCCAATCCAGTTCTCTCCCATCTCCTTCCTACTGTTGGCTCTCACCCTGGGGACACAGCAGATTTTGTCTGTCTCAGGGATTTTACACAAGATCTGTCAACCTGAGGGTGGGGCAAAAATAAAACAACTCTGAAATTATTCCTATCTCTACCAGTATTCCTAAGACTTTGTCCAAATAATTCTTCAATTAAATATCTGTACTTCCCAAGACAGTTTTCCCATCTTCATAAATGGTGTCCTTCAGGATTGTACACTTAGGGTATTTTTTAAATGTCTTTAAATTATATCTTTATTTTTAAATGTAACTTGACTGCCTGACAGATCTAATTCAGCACCTCATGCCATATGTATTCATTTCTGACAAAAAGAAATATTTGTTTGCCTAAAAAATGTTTCATTATAACCAGACTGAAAATATATAGGAACATATAAGACAGTCATGGAAACTGAGTCCTTGATTATTTACAGTGCTTGCTACAAAAATAATGCAGACTGTACCTTTTTACCTGATAGAAATGCATTTAAAAAGAAAACTACTGTTTTTGGAAATCAAATGCTTGTGCCTAAAATGAAAATAAATAATTTGACTTTGTTTAGGAATAATTTATTCTTTTACATCTTAAGATATATCCTAAAATTCTCAAAAGTTCTTAATATTATTTTTTTTAAAAATGATTGAAAAATTTACCACTTACAGGAAGATCAGTAATAAAATTAGATCATTTATTCTGGGACTCCTTTCTATTTTGAACTGTGTAGAATATTACAGTCCTTAGAATTTCAGCTAAATCTGAATTGAAGAAAGAGACTTGCATTGGATGGTCTTTCTCTTGTTTGGTAGTAAGATATGCATACTTCAGAACCCTAGAAAGTATTTACTGTTAATGTGTATTTGAACATCAGTATTTCTATTTACAAAGTCACACTGACGCCCATGGCCTGAGAGGATGTTTGTGGACTACAAGTCATCTTAGAATTAAACTTCCTATTCAGGTTCACTATAGTACTGCCCAGAACAACCCAAATTCATAAAACAAGGAGACTTTGGGAAAGTAGGAAATTTGCTTCTTAGACTTACAGAAGCAGTGCAGAATTAAAGACATAATCAGTATTCCTTAATTTCACCAATGCAGCTAACCTAATTAAAGGGGAAAT
This sequence comes from Tarsius wallacei, assembly GCA_963574415.1. Lineage (NCBI taxonomy): Eukaryota > Metazoa > Chordata > Mammalia > Primates > Tarsiidae > Tarsius > Tarsius wallacei. Next base: position 26,115 of record CAUYQG010010752.1, read on the forward strand.
GTTTGGAGACTTCAAAACAATTTATGTTTTGTGAATTTTACCTCAATAAAAATACATAAATACATTTCTTAGTGTGTATTTATCCTTACAGGAAGTATGTTTTGGGTTAACCCTTTGCTGTCACTGACTGGAGAATTTTGTTGTATTTGGGAAATTATAGTTTGAAAACAACTTTTTTTTTGGAAAATGTATTGTTACAGTATATTGTGTTCAGTACTTGGGATCAATGTTGTACTGTATAGCAGATGACTGTGCTTGTGCAGTGTGTTTTATAGAGTCAAGTTACTGTAATGACAACCTCAGGTTTTATCAAAACCACTATCTGCAACAGAGGCAGGTGAATACAAAGCTAACAGTGTATGTGCTGTTTTTATTTTTAATGACCTCAGTTTCTCAGTTCCCTAACTAGACTTTTTGAAGCAAGACAACTTGTTTATGGTCTTATTAAATTCTATTTAAGCATCCTTTATAGTAATGTTCTATATATTCATTTCCCTTTGCTACTGTAACAAATTACTACAATTGTGAGTTAAAACAAACTTAAATGTATTCTTTCTTTACAATCCTGGAGACAAGAAGTCTGAAATCAGATTCACTGTGATGAAAATAGTGTGCAGGTAGGGATGCACTCCCTCCACAAAAAGATGAGGAATTCGTGTTTTTGCCTCTTCCATCCTCTAGAGCAGCAGTCTTGCCTTTTTCAGTTCTGTAGCTGCTATAATTCCTTGGCTGTTTGAAGCTTCTTCCATCTCTAAATCCTCAACTGTATCTTCAAATCTTTCTCTCTGCTGAGGTCATTACATTTATATCACCTTCTCTCTTTCATCTAGTCAAATCTCTCTCTAACTCTCTTTTGTAGGAACACTTGTGATTGCAGTTAGGGCCTACCCAGATTATCTAGGATAGAATTCCCATCTCAAGATCTTTAAAAAATAATCTTCAAGCACTATTTTTCTATATAACATACACAGGTTGCAAGGACCTGAGATCTTTGTGGGCCTTTATTCGGTCTGCCACATTCAATATATCATTTACTCCTGGAAACTGTCATTCATTAAAAAAAAAAGATTGTATATATGTGAATCACTGAGATCTGCAGATCAATGCCAGAGGACTTGGCTCTAGGCCCAATTCTGCATATTTACCTGTGGAGTTTGGAATATTATTGAGACTCTCTGTGCATTTGGTTCTTCACCTGACTTGTAATAAAAAGGATGAAGTCACGGTTTTTAAACCTCCATTTTCAAAAGAAACACACTGAGCCTTCTGAAACAATTAAAAGCATATATGTATAAAACTGATACAGCTGGAATTAGAGGTTGGGCTGTGCTGAGGCCCCACTTGCCTGGTCCCCCTGTGTTGAGTACCCTCAGAAAATGTTTTCTGAAACCCTCTGGGATAAGGTTTCTGCGGTGATGCTTTATATTTCTCAAACCATGTGTTTATAGAAGCACGTGACTGTAAAGGAAGTGGGACACAGATATGTTTATTCATATTTTATCTGAATTCATCCTACCTTGATCTATCAGCAAAAGAATTCCTAGTAATACTGGCCTCTAGTTCTTTTTTTTTTCTATTATTTAAATTCACTTCACCTATATTCTTACAACTAGTTTGCTCTAGCCAAATACTTAGCTAATTGAGGATCTTTCTACCAGCATAGTAGTCAATGCTTGCCTTTTGACAGTAAGATAGTATTACCTTTTGTAAGAAATTGAGTGGCCTATGGTGTCCTTAAAGGTTAAACCTCACTTATAACAGGATTTGTCGGGATGGGGTGAGTCTCAGCTCCCAACTCAGCCCCAAATCCTACCCTGGCAGGGGAATTGGAGCATCATCTGCTTCTGCCTGAAATGGGACGATCAGGACCTCAACCCCCAACTCTAGCCTGGCGCAAAATTAGAGCAGGGAATCAGAGCACCGTCTGATTTTGTTGAGTGGAGACTGGAAGCTCAGCTCTTTTTGTGTTGCTGTTGTTGCTGTTGGCAGTTTTGGTCAGAAGTTTGTACAGCACCCTGTCTGAAAAATACGGTAGTGAAAAGGACAATCAGGGAACTCACTGTTGTGTAGTTGCTCAAGTTCATAAGTGGCTCACTTTATTTCCACTTATTTGATTCTTAATGTGCTGTTTCTTGTGTTATTTTCAAGGTTTTCAGTTGCAAAATGACATATGTAAGAGAAATGGGTTTATTTCCTTTTTAGCTAAACCAGAGTCAGTTCTCATGGGAATGGTGGGTTTTCCAATGTGGCCTAGAACTCCTTGACTCAATCATGTCATGTCCATGTCTCTGATTCTCTTTATTGTTTTTCCACCTCTCTGTAACTCAGTGCAGGCCAGGGAATGAATAATGAATTTGCCCTTATAATTTCACTAAACTAGTCCTGTTTCTATCAGGCCAAGTGTATTCACAGAAGAAATAAAGAAGTTGTCTTTTTATCATCAAGTGCTTAGACTTGGAGGAAACATAATTCACTTAGCAACCAAGAAGTGGCTGGAATATGCTGAGGCATGTCATAAACAAGAGCAAGAGAGGCTAAAAGGCAGAAGTCACAGCCTAGTTGGGAGGCAGGTGCATCAGCAGGTGTTGAGGTCAGTCACCTCAGTGCTACATATCCTGAAGTCAGGGAGGGCTTATGTGGGCACCTGGATAAGAAAACTACCCTGAATCCTGAGTTAGGCTTTTTCTGAGTCTGTGTTTGCATTGCTGTAAAGTAATACCTAAAGCCGGGTATATACACCAAAGAGGTTTATTTAACTTAAGATTCTGCAAGCTGTACAAGAAGCATGGCACATTCATTTGCTTCTGGACCTTAAAAAGCCTCCACTCATGGTGGAAGGGGAAGGGGAGCAGGCATCACATGGCGAGGGGGGGTGGTGTGCCAAACTCATTTCATCAATCAGTTCTCATGGGCACAAATGGCTTGAGAACTCACTCATTATTGTGAACCCAGCACCAAGGCACCAAGCCATTCATGAGGGATCTGCCCCCGTGACTCGAGCACTTACCATTAGGCCCCACCTCCAACACTGTGGATGAAATTTTAACATGAGATTTGGAGGGGACAAATATCCATATATCAAGCCTTAATAGCACAGATTTTTTTTTTTTTTTGGCTGTCTATTTTTATGGTCACTAGTAGGATATTAACTCTGTGAAGGTGGTAAAATTGTGTCTTTTACCTCTCATTCTACAGAACAGTCCAGGTGTTGGAACACTGGAAGCCTTCCATAAATATTTTGTTTGATGTGTGAGAGAAAAAAAACTGAAGGATCTTCTTTTATATGATATGTTTATGCCATTGACTCCTAATCACTTGGGAGGCTTCCTTAAGGATCGGATGGGCACTACAGGTCCTCTCCCCAAGTTATGCATATACAAAAAACACAAACACAAGTGTTACAGCGAACCTCAAATGTTTTATTTCCACCTTTTTGATCCCATAGCCCACCCCATTAGCTTCCTATAGACAATAAGTTTATATTGAATTATTTGGATAATAAAAAGTAATTGATTTGAAGAGGGGCCAGAACTCAGCATATAAATCGTATCCTCTCTCCAGCCAGCACTCATGCAAATTTAACTTGAAAATTACACATTCTCTCATAGGAGATATTTCCTTCTACCAGGTCTTCATTTGTTATTACAATTTAATCCAAAGAGCAGACATTTGTAGGAAAAACTTAGAAAATGGATCATAAGAGACCAGAGTTTTATCCTTACTTGAATTAGCACATGCATACCCCTAGTCTATTCTAGACGTTTTGAAAATGGTGCTTTCTTCACATCTGTAGTGATCTTCCACTTCATTCCCTGAAATGACTCTGCTTTTTGTGTGATCCACTGGATGCAGACTTTTAATATATGGAAAGACCCATTGCCTGACTCAGCATTTGGGGGGATGTTTATCACCCAGGCAACCACAATCTTCCAGGACTGAATTCATTTGAATTTTAAGAGTAATTTTAATCGAATTTTAAATTGTAAGAGCAATAATGGCATTTTAAAAGAATTTATACACCAGCAGAATTTGCTCACAAAGTGTCTACATTTGATTCATAATTGCTATGCACATATATATGTTAACATTGTGCTCAACATTTTTCCAGTGAATATTCAAAGTTATTTGAATATTCAAAGCTCTAACCAGTTAATTATGCTTAGAGCTGTATACAAATAGAAACTGACCAACCTTATAAATTTTAGCAACAACTTTACTGCATATTTTCCAGCACTAATCTGTTGAAAAAAATACATTATCATTGAATTTTCACTATTCAGTCAACACAGGAATATTTATACTGGAGGGATGAATGTCTCAAATGTGGGAAGTCTTTTTTTTTTTTTTAATTTAAGTTGGCGACTCACTCTGTCACCCAGGCTGGAGTACAGTAGTACATTCATGGCCACCCCAGTGTCGACCTGCTGGGCTCTGACGTTCCTTCCGCCTCAGCCTTCCAAGTAGCCAAAACCACAAGCATGTGCTAACAAGCCCAGCTAATTTTTTATTTATTGTAGAGACAAGGTCTTGCCAAGTTGCCCAGGCTGGTCTTGAACCCACAGGCTCAGGCAATCCACTTGCCTCACCCTCCCAAGTGCTGGGATTATAAGCTGAGCCACTGAGTCTGGCCCAGAACATAGGACTTCTGTTTCTACTTTCTAGCATCGCAACTGTAGGCTCTCTCCTGTGCCCTGAAGTCCTCATCACGTCTCAAACACTTGTTATATGAGCTTACATTTATGTATTTTTTCATCTTAAGAGGTTAGCTTACAGAAATTTCGAAAAAGTCTCAAATTAAAAATAGCCAGATTTTCATGCTGAGACAGTTGTATCAGGTGTTGCATTCATGTGATTGTCCTGCATTTTAAATTTTTCCCATACTCGGGCTTCTAAGATGGAGGAATCTCATGAACTTCACCATTTATATGCCATTAGATGGGTCATTCCTGTAAACATCTGCTTGGAAAGTATCTTTTGGCTTTTAGGTTTATGTTCACTAACTGAAAAAAAATGAGGGGAAAACTGTTAGAGTATGCATTGGAAAATGAAAATGTTTTAAAAGCACACTAGGCACATATAAATATGTTTTAATATTGACTCTCAACATAAGGGAGAGAATGAGAAATGGAAATTTGCTAGTGAAAAGGAAGACATTTTAGGATATTACAAATAATAAAGATTATCAGGATGTGGATAAGATAAAATAAAGATGGATAGGTTATGATGTAGAGGAGAAATAATTTGAGTCAAAAAGGAACTGGTAAAGGACACAATGTGAAAGTTTAGCTCTAATAAAAATATGAAAATCCCTTTGAAGAGAGAACAGTTTTGAGGAAAGTGTAGATTGATAGATGAATAAATATTGATATCTAATAATAACTCTGGCATGATTTTACTCTACTTTTCAGAAGTAGTCAAGAAAACATGAAGTTGATATTACTGAGGTCCTGCTCCTTCACTAGACAGGCTCTTCCTTGGATTGACCCTCATGTGTCTGATGGGGGAATCCTTTTCCTTCATTCCACATCTCTTCTGGTTCCAATTAGGAAATCACATCTGATGGGCAGTGTTGATATCCTGGGTGTAGAAAAAAAGGTACATGATTTTCAGCTTATGTACTAAAAAAACAAAGCATTATCCTCAAAGTTAGGGGTAGGTAGTCCAAGAGTGAAAAATGTGAACATTGAAAGGAATCATGAAGAAAGTAGAGAAGAGCATCACGAACATGAACATACTGAAGGTCTTTTGCCAGACCTGTAAAGCTGTCTGACCTTGTACCTATATGACACTATGGCTTCTGGTTGCTGTTGCTAATGCTCCCACTTAGAGACAGAATGGGAACAATTCATGTTTCCAGGTTGAACCTAATATCGAGATGAATTTAATAAACATAAATTCCACCAGAAAACTGATTTGGAAGGAAAACAACAATCTCTCCTCTCCTGATTTTAAAAGCATGCTGGCTTTGACTAGTGCTACTCATAAAGTAGACATGAATATTTCCAGGCTACATATAAGTAAATTAAAATCATTGTGTTTTATGTGTTAATTATCCCATGACTCTCAAAGAATTCCTCAGTTCTTTCTCCCCAACCCCCAAACCTAGGACTCCTTACTCATATCACATGTACATGTTGTTCACCTTCATGGAAACCTCTGTGGAATTAAAGTTATTCTTGGTTTATTCACTAGCATTGGTTATCCAACATCCATGTGAAACCTCATTCCCTTCCCAGTTTCCACCCTGCCCCTGTCTCTAGAATACACTTGTCTTCAAACATCTTGGCTTCACTATATGGGGTTTTGAGCAATACCATTTCCTTAACTCTAACTTTAGTCTGTCCTATGTCATTGGCTATCAGCCAAGAGCTTAACTTGTTTTATAATCAAATTTCACTAACTGGAAAAAAAAAAAGAGATATATCAGTGAAATAATTTATTTCATGTTGGAAATGTGGCCCCCTTCTTTAAATCTAGTCCTTAAAATCTCATAGGCCAGAAAGTACCAGCAGTATATAGACTCAAATGTTTTGCATGCCCTCTTAGAATCACACAGTCATTGCTATCATCTCCACGGTGAATAATATGATAATCCTTCATTTCTACCCACCCACATGCATAGTTTCTCACCCCAGACTCCTATCAACGTTGTTTGAAATGTTAGTTCTTTTAAAATTCTTCAGTGATCTCTAACAAATGTTAGCCTCCCCTTTTCTTCTTTGTTGCTTTAATTACAACGATCTCTTCATGCCATCCTTGTGATCTATCGTAAATGTTTTTGTGTTTTTAAATTTTGATCTGTCTTCCCCATTGGTCTTATTGCAGAAAAATTAACCCCTGAATACTATGATGAGTAGTCTCAAAGTAGTCTTTGATCATTAGTGATGAATTACAAGTTCAAAGGGAACATGTGTTTATATTCATCTGACTTGCTCTGAGATGGCCTGTTTATATTAATCTGCCTTATTCGGACATGGCCTGTCCCCAAGTGCCAGAAGTCAGATTAAATCACTATCTCCTGATCTAAAATTAATTTACAAAATAAAGGAAGTCCATCCTTCCTGATTAAAATTATTTCCTGTATTCATCAGAACTCAAATAAATGGAAAAGCCAGTGAGGATAAATGCTGTTACCACACTGCAGGGCTCACAGATTATTTCTCTAGTAAAAAGCACTGTTATGATGATGAGCTCTCTTTCTATGCTGCTGGTAATCTCATCTGTCCTATAATCCAAACGACACACCATGATTAACTTGGGTACCAATCAAGTTAAATCTAATCAAGATATGCTTCTATAACACAATTTTTCCACCTAAATAGACAAATCAGGCAAATGCAATTATTGAATGTGGATAATTCTGCCGACATTTTAAGAGTAACCTTTTCATGTAAAGTCTATTTTTTTCTCAAGTAAGTGTAACCACTCCTGCTCTCTTTTGTTGCCAGTTGCATAGAATATCCCTTCATTTTCATCCTTTCTATGTCCTTAAAGCTAAGGTGAGTCTCTTGTGGCAGCATATAGTTTGATTTTTTTTAAATCTATTAATCCATTCTATGTCTTTCAGTAGAAAAATTCATTCATTTACATGTAAAGTAATTATTGATATATTAGGATTCAACATTGTCATTTTGTTCATTGTTTTCTGACAGTTTGTAGTTGCTTTGTTGCATTCTTTCCTACTGTCTTCCTTTATTTGATGATTTAGTGGTATGCTTTGATTCAGTATGTGTTTGTGTGTGTATGTCTAGTACAGGTATTTTTCTTTACAGTTATCATAAGACATACATAAAACATCTTATAGCAGTCTGTTTTGAGCTGATATCTGCATTTTAAAACTCTAAATTTTTGCTTCTTCTCCCTCTATATTTTTTGTTGGTGATGTTACAACTTATATTTTTATATATCATGTGTCTGTTAATATTATAGTATAGTTATTTGGATGCTCTCGTCTTTTAAAAATTTTTTTGAGTTGGATTCTCACTCTTTGTCACCCAGGCTGGAGTGTAGTGGCACATTCACAGCTACTGTAGCCTTGACCTGCTGGGCTTAGGCTATCCTTCCGCCTCAGTTGTCTTAACTTTTGTACTAGAGTTAGGAGTGCTTTATGTGCCATCATTACTGTATTCTGAATATGACTATATTCTTACCTTTACCATGAGTTTTATACTGTAAAAACAAAAATAAACTGTATACCTCTTCTACTCTCAGTACTCAATATAGAATGCTTTAGTGACCAAATGTGTGAGGGTTTCTTTTATCCCTGCACTGACCAATTTTCTGACACCAAATGGGTTTCTTAAAAGGCAATTCTTTTCTGACACTAACTGGATTTAGTGCAAAGCCCTATAGGTTATGGACTCAGTCCCACAAGACTGGCCCTCATTCATGTGCTGATCATAAGTAGCTCTTTCCCAGATTACACACAACTTCTGTCAACTTGGCTACAAACTGGGGATTTCTGTAACCCCTTTCTGGGCTTGATTTGCTAAAGGAGCTCACAGAACCCAGGAAAATGACTTACTTAATATCACTGATTTATTACAATATTTTAAAGATTACAGATGAACAACTAGCTGAAGATATGCATAGGGCAAGGTTTAGAAGGGCCCTACGTTTTGGAAGTCTATTCCCATAGAGTTGGGGTATGCCATGCTTTTGGCATGTGGATATGTTCTTGTTCACCCACCTGGAAGCCTTTGAATCCCATAGTTCAGGGATTTTTATGAAGTCATTATCTCATAGGCATAATAGTTATTAACTCATTCTCTAGCCCCTCTCCCTTTCCCAGAGGATAGCTTCTAATCATAGCTTGGTCTTTTAGGTAACCATCCCCCACGCTAGAGCCCAGCAAGAATAACTTCATTAGAACAAAAGAAACTCCTATCACCAAAGAAGTTTCAAGGTGTTAGGAGCTCTGTCTCAGGATCAAAAACTTCTCCTAGTACCTCTGTTGCTTAGGAAACTACAAGGGTTTTAGGGTCTTTGTATTAGGAATGGGCTATTTGTTAGGAACTTGGGATGAAAACCAGACTGTGTATTTCTTATTATAAATAACATCACATATACATTCATGTTTTCATGTTGTTAATGTCCTTTCATTTCAACTTGAAGAACTCCCTTTAGTATTTCTTGTAAGTTAATTCACTGAATTGATTAACCCCATCATAAAACTGGATCTGGAGTTACTTGGTTGATAAACAAATCTATTTAGAACATACATAGAAGTCAGGGCTGAGGGAGTGATACTGTTAGAAACCTCATGCAAAGGAGATATCATGATTCAGAACAAGTGTATCCAGACATGGTGGGAGCAAGGGAGAGGGGGTTGGAGGGAGGCTCCACAGTACTGGGATGATGTTGGAGAAAGAACACAAGTGCAAAGCCCATAATTAAATCTGAGAAACTCCAGTGTTTTTATGAAGGTGGTGATCCCATCTACAGGTGGCATTAGTCAGGGTTCCTTATGATTTGAAATCATGGAGGGAATTGAAAACATCAAAATTCCATGGACTAATTAGAATATAAAAGTAAGCCGGACTCAGTGGCTCAGCCTGTAATCCCACGCCTTGGAAGGCTGAGGTGAGTGAATTGCCTGAGCCCGCGAGTTTGAGACCTGCCTGGGCAACTTGGCGAGACCTCACCTCTACAATAAATCAAAAATCAGCCGGATGTGGTAGTGCATGCCTGTAGTTCCAGCTACTTGGAAGGCTGAGGCGGAAGGATCGTTGGAGCCCAGCAGGTCGAGGCTGCGGTGGCCGGGGGCGGCCGCTGCACTCCAGTCTGGGTGACAGAGTGAGACTCCAACTCAAAAAAAAAAAAGTCAATGATTTTCACATACCTATATATAAAATCAAGGTATTTATATCTTCTTTAGTAGCAACAATAGTCATTGTCTTGTAAACCTGGAAGAGGAGAGGCCATCTCTATTCCTTTTAGAGCAAACTATGCATATCTCTGTTGACTGGACTAGGGCTACTTTTAAATGACATACCAGGGCCTTGGGACATGTGGGTCTGGAGATTGTAGGTACAATTGGAGTGTCATGGTTTCTTTCTTCTTCCTCAGATTTGCCTCCTTAGTGCTTGGACTGTGTGAGAAAAAGCCCCAAGTAATACAATTGGCAGCCAAACTAGTACAATGCAGTCACTGGTGAGTGGGGAATTCCTCTTTCTACTGAAATTGTACCCCTGTTGCCAGCCTATGGGCAGGTTTTTCCTATTAGCAAGGATGTTCTCAGTGCACTCAGAGCAATACCAGGATCTGAGCCCTAGTTAAGATACCCCAGGACTCTGGAATAGTCACATTGGCTCAGTGACTCCACAAGAAGTAATCTCCTTTAAACATGATATTAAGGTATTCCAGCCTCTACTGAGGCTATATATTCACAGAAGAGATGCCAGAGGCTTTGTTTCTTTCATCCAGCCCATGGCCTCTTTGGGTAAATAATTCATTCATTAACCATATTATTGGAAGGTGTGGGCTTAGTGAGTACAGGTAGTAAAGATGAGTGAGAGTAGAATATCACAGCCTGTAGGGAGGCAGTTGTTTTCCCAGACAAGCTCAATCAGTTTAGTGTTTCAGGTACTGGGGTAGGGCTATATAGCATTGAAGGGAAAGAAGATAGGGGTATGCCAGAGAGGACAATGAGGAATTATTTATTTTCCCTACCTAAAAATATTAAGGTTTTGACAGAGTATATTTGTGGTTTTTGAAAAACTTCCAAAGAAGAAAACTAAAATTCTTATTACCCTTGACCAAAATTAGCCTTTGTTCAAATTCGATAACTGGAATCATTGTATAGGGAGTGTTGTTTCCTGAATTTTGACTGTGCATATAGGTGAAGAGGTATTGGGAGAAGAGTAAATTTAGGGCCCCTGGAAAAATTTTGAAGTGTAGACACTAGAATAATCAAAGACTTTTGTTGGTGGTGGTGGTTTGTTTGTTTTTTTCCCCTCTGAATGTAGAGACAAGGTGAAGAGACAAAAGAGACAAAGATACCTGGTGTTTAAAGATCTAAGAAAATTGAGAAAGGGAGTCTTAAGACCATGGGAAGGGTCAGGATGAGACTATCAGTATAGAAGTCATAGAGACCCTGGCTTGTGCTACTGAACCACGTATCCTTATCTGTTATAATGAACACCTCAGTTGTGTGGAGATGAGAGGCTGCATCTACTGATCCTAAGTTCAGTATGAAAGTTGTTCAGTCTGCAGAATCCTGAACATTGCTTTAATATTCACAGTCATGTAATGAATAGTATACCTGTGAATGGCATCAAAAAATGTTTAATAGCTAGGAGCCCTTTACATATTACCTCACTTGATCTTTGGGAACTCTTAATAGGCCTTTATTTTATTCATGAAGAACCTGACGTCCAATAGGGGAATATGTAACTATAGTCATGATTAAAATGTGACAAATAATAGATACTTCTTGCCTTGTGATGAGTCTGTGGGTTTACTTGAAGTTAGTGGAGAGGAGAATTTTAATTGTAAATTTCCTAAGTGCAAGTTTTATAATTAGTATCGTGAAAACAAAAGTTTATTGGGAAATCTTCAGGTTATATTATGCTGCATTACATGTGATATTTCTTTATGTCAAGTTTTATGTCTGAGTATATCTGAAAGCTAGATTCCCAGGTCAGACTGTGACTGGAACCCCAAACATGGATCTTTCTGTCATACCACCCCCACTTCCTTAGTAGTGTCAGTTTGACTGTGCTATGCTGAACGTTGACAGAGATTGCCCTGTTTGAAGCAGAGTGTACATAATGTTCTAGGAACCCATGACCTTCAAGGATGTAGTTGTTGACTTCACTCAGGAAGAGTGGGCCCTGCTGGACACATCCCAGAGACAGCTGTTCAGAGATGTGATGCTGGAGAACATTAGTCACCTGGTCTCTATTGGTGAGTCTCTTAATAGTTATGTATGTATGCATTCATTCATTTATTTATATTGATTAATTCTACCAAATATGGGGTCTGACAATCAAGTTCACAAACTCATCCTAGAAAAAGTGATGCAATCTCATTGCTGAATATCACTATGGTCACTTTTTTTTTTTTTTTTTGAGTTGGAGTCTCACTTTGCCACCCAAGCTGGAGTGCAGTGGCACGCTCACAGCCACCCCAGCATCAACCTGCTGGGCTCCAGCAATCCTTCCACCTCAGTCTTTCAAATAGCCAGAACTACAAGCGCATGATACCACACTGAGCTAATTTATTTTTAATGATTAATTCTACAAAATATGGGGTCTGACATTCAAGTTCACAAACTCATCCTTGTCAAGATGAGGTTTCACCAAGCTGACCAGGCTGGTCTCGACCCATGGGCTCAGGCAGTCTACTCACCTTGGTCTCCCAAAGTGCTGGGATTACCAGCTGAGCCACCGAGCCTGGCCACTATGGTCACTTCTGAAGTACCTCTCTTGAGAAGCTATGCACCAATGCCAGCACATTGTCCACTCATCAAAGCAATTTTGGACCTTTTTCTGGAAAAGCTGTCAGAGCTGTCATTGCAGTAATGTCAGAGTTTGAATGAAAGCAATGAACAAACATTAAATTTCCTGTTAAACTTGACAAAAGTGGAAGTGAAATAAGGACATGTTAGTCCAAGTTTATGAGGATAATGCCATGAAGAAAACAGCAGTGTACAAATGGATTAAACATTTTTCTGAGAGGAAAGAAAGCGCCACTGATGAAACGAGGTCAGGCTGGCTAGTCATAAGCAAAACTGATGACAACATTGCAAAATTTGTTGAATTATGCATCAAAATCATAGGCTGACTATGAGAAGCATAGCAGACCAATTAAACATCGATAGAGAAACAGTTAGAAAAATCTTAACTGAAAATCTTGGCATGAGAAAGGTATGTGCAAAAATGGTCCTGAAGGAGCTCTTGCATCATGACAATGCACCAGCTCACACAGCACTATCCATGAAGGAGTTTTTAGCCAGTAAACAAATAACTGTATTGGAACATCCTCCCTACTAATCTGATCTGGCCC
>CAUYQG010010763.1:0-15034 GCA_963574415.1 Tarsius wallacei
GAATGGGATTGTGCTTTTAATTTGGGTCTCTGCCTGCTTGTTGCTGGTGTATAGGAATACAACTGTCTTTTGCACATTTATTTTGTTCCCTGAGGCTGCCAAAGTCCTTTATCAGTGCAAGCAGGGTTTTGACAGATTCTCTTGGATTTTCAAGGTACAGGATCATATCATCAGCAAAGAGTGATAACTTGACTTCCTCTTTTCCTATTTGGATACCCCTGATTTCCTTCTCTTGTCCAATTGCCGTAGCTAGGACTTCCAACACAATGTTGAACAAGAGGGGTGAGAGTGGGCAGCATTGTCTTGTACTAGTTTTCAGGGGAAATGCCTCCAGTTTCTGTCCATTTAACAATATGTTAGCTGTGAGCTTATTGTAGATGGCACTCACCATTTTGAGGAAGTTCCTTCTATAACTAGGAGTTTGAGGGTTTTTATCAAGAAGGGATGCTGGATTTTATCAAAAGCTTTTTCTGCATCTAATGAGGTAATCATGTGGTTCTCGTTTTTACATCTGTTGATGTGTTTAATTACATTTATGGTTTGTGAATGTTGAACCAGCCCGGCATCCTGGGGATGAAGCCTACTTGGTCATGGTGGATAATCTTTGAGATGTGTTTTTGGATCCAATTTGCTAGAATCTTGTTGAGGATCTTTGCCTCTATGTTCATAAAGGATATTGGCCTGTAGTTCTCTTTTATTGTTGGATCTTTACCCAGTTTGGGTATCAGTGTGATGTTAGCTTCGTAAGGTGATTTGGGGAGAATTCCATCTTTCTCAATTGCCTGGAATACTTTCAATAGGATTGGTATCAGATCCTCCTTGTATGTTTTGTAGCATTCTGCTGGAAAGCCATCTGGTCCAGGGCTTTTATTTTGTAGGAGCTTTTCTTATGACACAATTTCCTGGATTGTTATTCATCTATTTAGTGTCTCAATGTCTTCTTGTTTAAACCTGGGGAGGCTGTGTGATGTCATAAAGTCCTCCATTTCATTTAGGTTATCAAGTTTCTTTCCATACAGGTGTACATAGTGATCTCTGATAATCTTTTGTATTTCTTTGGGGACAGTGGTGATTTGATCTTTGTATTTCTGATTGTGTTTATTTGGGCTCTTTCTCTCTTTTTGTTGGTCATTCTGGCTGGGGACCATCATACGTGCTAATTCTTTCAAAGAACCAGCTTTTTGTTTTGTTGATGTTTTCTTGATATTTTTGTCTTCTATGTCCTGTATTTGGGCTCTTATTTTGGTGATTTGGATTATTCTGCTAAAGTTGGGTTTTTGATGATCTTCCCTTTCCGGCTCCCTTAGGTGATTTGTTAGGCTCTCCACTTGTGATCTTTCTGTTTTCTTGATGTGTGCTCGTAGTGAAATAAATTCTCCTCTTAGAACTAATTTCATGGTATCCCAGAGGTTTTGGTAAGACGTTTCTTCATTTTTATTTGTTTCCAGGAATCCTTTAATTTCTGCTTTGATTTCAGTGTTGACCCAGTAGTTGTTCAGCATAATGGTGTTTAGTGTCCATGTCCTTTTGGGCTTTGGGGAATTGTTGTTGGTGCTGATATTTATTTTTATTCCACTGTGGTCTGAGAATGTTCATGGCAAGATTTCAACCTTATGGAGTTTGTTTATGATTGATTTATGGCCAAGGATGTGTCGATCTTGGAGTATGTTCCATGTGGTGACGAGTAGAATGTATATTCTCTGATTTTGGGTGGAAAAATCTGTAGGTATGTATTACATCCATTTGGTTGAGTGTCAAATTTAGATCCTGTATCTCCTTGTAGATTTTTTGCCTCGATGATCTATCTAGGGCTGTCAGTGGGGTATTTAAGTCCCCTGTTGTAATAGTGTTAGCATCAATATCTTTTTTCAGTTTATTTAGTAGTTGCTTTACAAATGCGGGTGCCCTGTGTTGGGTACACATATGCTTAGGATGGGTATTCTTGTTGATGGATTGAACCTTTTATCATTATGTAGTGTCCTTTTGCATCTTTTTAAATTTTTGATAGCTTAAAAGTTGTTTTGTCTGATATTAAGATTGCAAATCCTGCCTTGTTTTGTGATCTATTTGTCTGGAAACTCACTTTCCATCCTTTAACTTTGAGTCTGTGTGCATCCCTTGTGGTGATATGAATCTCCTGGATGCAGCAAATAATTGGGTCATGGTTTCTTATCCAGTTTGCCATTCTCTGTCTCTTCAGTGGTGCATTTAGTCCATTCATATTCAGGCTGATTTTTGAAATATGATTGTTTCTCCCTGTCATAAGTTTCTTATAAAGTCTTTTATTTGCTTGTTTACTTTTGGCTTTGGGGTTATTGTGTGTGTGTGTTTCTATGTTTCTTGTTGCGCTGTATTCTCTGTTGATTCTGTGCTCTGTTGTCCTCTTGGGAAGTGTGTGGTCATTCTTTTTTTTTTCTTTCTTCTGTGCTTAATACCTTTTTAAGTGCCTCATGTAGAGCTGGTCTGGAAGCTGCATAACCTCTTAGGGATTGGCTATTTGGGAAGGATTTTAATTCTCCATTACTGATGAAGCTGAGCTTGGTTGGATAGGAATTTCTTGGTTGAAATTGTTTATCTTTGAGAACTTTGAATATAGGACTCCAGTCCCTTCTTGCTTGTAGTGTTTCTGCCAATAGGTCTGCTGCTGTTCTGATTGATTTTCCCCAGTAGGCAATCTGACCTTTCTCTCTTGCTGTCTTTTGGATTTTTTCTTTTGTGCCTACTCTGTGTAGGTGAATTACTGTGTGTCTAGGGGTTAGTCTTCTCATTTGATGTCTTGTGGGGGTTCTCTGTATCTCTTGTGTTTGGTTGGTCACATCTCTGTCAGATGGGGAAAGTTTTTTGGATTATCTCCTGGAATACTTTCTCCAAGTTGGGTTCTGGTCTTCAAGTTCCGAGATTCTTTCTTCAGCCAGATTAATTCTGCTGTCCATGCTTGCCATCTTGTTATTTATTTCCTGGATGAAGTTTTTTATTGCCAAAATCGGTGTTGCAAGTTCTTTCAGTGTTGTATCTTGTCTTTCTTGGGTCTTATTCATTCTTTCCATCTATTCCTTAATCCCTGTTGTATTCTTGGGTCAGTCGTTGGTGACTTCCATTGTTTGGGCACCAAGGTCTGATTTTTCAGGAGTTTTGTCTTTGGTACACTTGAAATTGCCTGAGGCCTTCTTTTGGTTTTCCCTCATTTGTGACAGATCTCTTGCTTTTCTCTGTAGTTCTGTCATTCAGTGTCAGTGGGAGAGGCTTTCCCTTCTGATGTTTGCTCAGTCCTGTATTCTTCCCTGATCTGGGCTATGGATCTGTTCTATTTTGAAATCGGACGGTGGATTGGAAGCTTTGCTGTCTCTGGTAGTTTTTAAAATTCGAATAAAGTAGGGGATGAGGCGCACTGATGTATTTGGAGTTCTTCCTCATCTTTTTCTGGCCACACCCTTTGTCCCACTGCTGGATCAGAGTAGGGGGTGGGGCACCTGGAACTCAGCACTTGTCAGATCCCTCTGAAGTTTGTGCTCTCAGGATATTCCCTCTGGGCCACGATCAATCCCTGAGTAGTTGATCTGCTTGTCATAGCGTTCTGGTCTCTTGCTCCATGGTGAGCAAGTTGGAGCACTTTTCTGCCTCACCTTCAAGTTGTTGGTGGGGTGCCTCTCTTGTCCTCTTCTGTGGGAACTTGCCTCTTTACTCCCTCCACAGCCCTTGCCAGTTGCTGAAGTGGTGAGGCAAAACCAGGAGCTGGCAGTCTCTCTCCTGCTTCGATGATGAGAGAGAGCCTGGGATGATAGTTTCTCCCCACTGCTTTTTCAAAGGAAAACTTCTGGTTTTTTTTAAAAAAAATGGTGCTTTGCTTGTGACCTGGGAAGAGCCAAGGACTAAGTAGAGAAACTGCAGTACCAACTGTTGCACCAGGGGCCTGGCCACCCACTCACGAACCCCACTTAGACAGTCTCTCCCAGCATTTTCTTCCCAGGGAGGGTTTGTTGATTTCAAAAAAAAAAAAAGAAAGAAAAAGAAAATGGCACTCGGCGTCTGCATCCTGGGAATCACTATGGTCCAAGCCCAACCACTGTGGTACCAGCCACTGCACCAGGAGAGCCCTGACCACTAGCTCCCTAGCCCTCACTCAGTCAGCCATTCACATACCCACTTGCTCACCAGCATGTACACAAAATTTTCCATATACTCACTCACTCACACCAGGACTTGCATAGTCCAACTGGCTCGACTGCCACCTTCCTGACTCTATTCTTGTGGTTTTAATCATTAAATAGTATTCTGTATTATTTTAAACATACTATTGATTTGGTATATTAAATCAAATGATTTCAGTCAGAAATGATCTATATTTTAAAAATGTGTTATGCCTTCAAGTTTTAGGTATTTTAGGCAATATATCCAGAGACCATTTATACATTTGTTCATATGTAACAACAAGTCAAGGGCTATCTTCCACTACTTTTCTCTCTAATGTGTAGTGGCAGAGACAATTTGGACACACAAGAAATTTGGCTTTGATTGCAACATCAATCCTTAGACAGATTGGTATGAAAAGTGACAGTTTCAGAAATTGTATTTATTGTAATGGTAAAAACAAGCAAATACACAAATCCCAACTCATTCCTCTCCTTCCCCCTCAGTGAGCAGGTGTGAAACACTTAATGACTGGATTGAATTAACTGAAGCTATTGGAGTGGTAAGCTAATGTATAACACTGATTTCTCTTTCCTATAAACTGGATAGTTCAACTTTGGCAAGGTATTAGATGTACCTAGTGAGTTTCTAAAACAAAGAGTAGTTCAGTTTTACCCCTAAATTAGTCTGTGGTGGAGCGCAAGCATTGGTATGTTTTAAAAATTCCCTAGTGATCCTTATGCTTAAGCAGGAATAGGAAGTGTTGCTAAAATGCATATTAAATTGCAAAATTGGGATATGAGAAAGTAAAATCTAGTCTTTTTCCAATCAAAATAAACAAAATAAATAAGATGAAGGCAATTTGCAAGTTAAAATGTATTTTTAATTTTTCATATCCACCTGGGCAGATATCATTTATGCAACATTTAAAATAAACACAGAACATTTATCTCTAGAAATGTTTGAATTTAACCTGCAAGCTTTTAAAAGCAATATTACATATTTGTTAATATCTATTATTGATCAAAAAATCTAAAATTCATGTGATTTTCCTGTGATCTATATAAATCTGCATACAAATCTACACATTTATAACAAAGAAAGTCACAAAGTTTCATATTTACCTATCTATGGAAGACAAAATATTAATCATTCAATTATCTGATATTGTTGTGAAAGTATTTTAAAATAATAATTTTAAAATTTGCATTTTATATCTTGCAACAAAATATCTTCTATTTCAAATTTATGAACACTAGACAGAGATATGTTAAATAATTAAATTTTTTTTGGTTAAAATTCAATTAAATTGATTACCTGTTTTAAATTGGGTTGATTTAAATTAAATCCTTTCTTAAATCAAGATAATAAAAGCATTCCAGACTGAGTATAAATCCAATCTGAGAAATACTGGTAAATCCCTCCATAATTAACTTACCTAAAGCAAGTTCAGAATGAAATTTGCTTTCTGGCTTCTCTACTACCACCAAGAAAAATAGCCCCAAATTTAATTAACCAATGTTTGCCTGTATTTTATATTAAGCCTTCCACCTAACATAATTCATAATTTCCATGTTTTATTTAGTCAATAGTTCTTAGGTATTAGTGTTCATAAGGAATCATTTAGAGGTGTTGGTTAGGAATTCAGGTTTCTGGACTCCAACCTAGAGATTGGGATGGAGTATAGGAACCTGCATATTTTAAGCAAACTTATCTGTCTATTCTAATGTAAATAACAGTGGCTCACACTTGAAGAAATGTTTATCTTATTTCCAGATGTTTTGGAAAACAGATGTGAAAGTATACTTCACAGGTGATTGGAGGAAGGTGGATTGGCTGTTACTTATTTTTCCCCCTTGCAGGCCCAAAGCTATCCTTAACAAGTAATAGACTATTACCTGTGCCCTATGATTTTTTAGGGCAATTCCAACTTTTTCTTTCTCCCCAAGCATTTGCAATTCTTTCCTTTGTTGAGGAAAATTCTATTCAAAGGGAAAAGACTTAAATGTGTATCAGCAATAAGGTTATTAGACATATCCACAAGAAAAATGTATCTATTTAAATTTCCATTTAGAAGTAAATAAATGGTATTTTTTTCTGGAAAAAGAAGTGCACTGGGAAAAGGAATGTTAAGGACATTAATATGGGATATTGAAGAGGAACAGGTGTCACAGGCATTGGAAGAGTGGTTCAGAAAACCAAATTTGCAAACACTGAAGAAACCATACCAATCTAACAAATTTGGCTCTTTTTGGGGGGGGGGTCTCAGATTCTCAACATATCTGCAAATTCCTTAGCACAATTTTTCTTTTATATTTTTTCTCTTATATTTCTTAGAATTTTTCTGAACCATTTTTGTACTTGACACACAATATGCAGACAATAAGTACTCAATTGGTGATAAATGATAAAGCCTCTGGGTCATGTTTAAACTGTTTCCTCTCTCTCAGTCCACATTCGGCCTCCCAATAATCTTATTATTGATATCTCACTGCCATTTCCTTACTTATTAGTCTAGTTATTTCCTGTCTGGTCTCCCTGACTGAATCTTTTTTTTTCTCAAATTTGTCTTCCATATCAAAAGCAAAGTAATCATCTATTGTGCTTAATAGTATTTTCTAAACTGTGTTTCTGGGGATGCTTTATTCCAGAAAATGGAATTCTATTTACATTTGCCTACTCAAACAAGTTTGAAAAATGATTTCTTTTCTTTGTGCTTTCTTATAGCTTTTATATGCAATGTACTCTCCAAGGGGATGTGTTATTCGGCATTCTCAAACTTATTTGGTAAGGACTTCATCTTTTTCGAACATTTCTTATCCTACAGAAATGTGTACCACTGCCGGCAGCTGCACACAAGGCATCCCAGGTCCTGGTGTGTGGCAGCAGGAGCTGGGCGAGCCATGGTTTGCAGGCAGATGGTTGGCCAGTATCGACAAGAAAGAAGAGGCCAATGTTGTTGAAATGACAGACATTTGCCGGGCAGGCTGACCAGGTGACTGCTGAAGTTGGGAACCTCTTGGTGAAAAGAAGGTGGATGCGATTCTTTGTGTTGGAGGATGGACTGGCGACAGAGCCAAATCCAAACTGTGATCTGATGTGGAAGCAGAGCATGTGGATGTTGACCATCTCCAGTCACCAGACTAAGCACCTAAAGGAAGGAAGCTTCCTGACCTATGCTGGTGCAAAGGCCGTCCTGGATGCTCCTGGGATGCTCGGGTTCGGCATGGGTAAGGGTGCCGTTCACCAGCTCTGTCAGAGACTGCTGGAGGACAGCGGCATGCCGCCTGGGTCAGCCGCTGTCACTGTGCTCCTGGATCCCATGATGATCAGGAAACAAATGCCTGAGGCTTACTTCAGCTCCTGGACGCCCTTAGAATTCCTAATCGAAACACGACTATGACTGGATCACAGGGAAAAGCCGACAGAGCTCAGGAAGCCTAACCAAGGTGGAAGCTATGGAAGGAAGGACAGAATTTTCCCAGTATATTTTTAAGCCTCATCTCAGTGACTGTGAGGGCCTGCCAGAAAAGTCACTAACCCATCTTGGTGTGGCCTCATTTGGCCCTATGTTTTCTGCAATCCTGTTCATGGTATAAGAGAGTGAGTCCTATATTTCTCTCAACTAATGTGCATTTGCTGTCCTAGGACAGTGTAATATATTTATGTGAAATAAAAATGTGTAAGAGTGGAGACCTACAAACAGCAGCCGTCAGTCTGTGTTAACTAGGCACAGAGATCTCTAAACAGCTGCAGCTATATTGGCATCATGTTGTGTTGCCTTTGAGACTCTGTTTATCTGTCCTTGACAGTGACTGTCACCGTGACGAGTTCAGTGATTTGTTGGTACTGGCAACATTTGAGCTGAGTTAGTTTTGAATGTCATGTTTCTGCCATAACATAGGTTTTTCAGTCTTGAAATAATCTTCCTTAAAACTTTTGTGGCATAGCAAAATCTTGTGAACTCAGTCCTCACATCCTTTTCCTACACAGTTGCCTTGTGTCCCCTGGTCAAAGGTTAAGGGTGCAAGACAACTACTTGAGAGTATTTAGAGTGTTTTTTCTTAATAAATGCTCTTCATTTATTAAAAAAAAAAAAGTATAGTTCTGGATCTATAGTTGTTCCAGAAGAACCTTATATTTCTCACATGGCACGCAAACCCTTTCAAGACCCTTCCACATGCCTTTGTCTCTGGGTTCTCTTCCACCATTTTCTTCCATATATTCTAAAAACAGCAATTCTGAGCTTCTCTTGGTTTCTGAGCCATGCTGTACTCCTGTGTTTGTCCATAATTTTACAGAGTATGCTTGCTGTGCCTGGACTGTCATCTGACTATAGCCATCACTCCAAGATTTATTCCTCTTTTATGGCCTTTTGAGAGGTCTATATTTATCATCTCATTCATATTATCCTTCTTTTTCAATACATCATCACTGCATCTGCTATATGTCTACATTAGAGCACCTAATACAGTCTATTTTTAATGGTTACTTGGTTCTTACTCTAGAGTAAGCTTCTTGAAGGCAGCAGCTATTCATCTTGGTTTCCCAAGAAGTGGTTCTCAGTAGATGCTAAATTAATTAATGAATGCACAAATAAGTTTCCAGCTCAGCTGATATTTGCTTACTGGCCAGAAATCCTGAATTAAAGTCAAATTTGCCTTTTTATGATCTCCAAGTTCTACTTGCGTCCAAATTAATATATTAGAGCATAGTAGGTTTAATTCCAAATTATCACATCCTTCATTTAAGTATCTACTTGTTTCAACCTCTGTTGTGTCCTGTGCAATGCTGGAGTATCCACTATGTTTCTCCTGGACATAGATATTCTTGGAAGAGTGTGCTGCATTTGAGAGCAGATGTATTATTTTTTATAGGACCCTGAGATAGAACACATGATTATTGAGAGCTTTTCTCTTTATTTTATGGGTTAATTTCTTTGAAAAAATATTTAGAATACAGCACTTTAAACCTCATTCTTTATTTGACAAGCACATATGGTATTTACTGTATACCATATATTCTAAGCAATTTGGGGATATGAATTCTAATCCTTATGAATCTACTGGACAGATAATCTTATTACTCATATTTCAAAGAGGAAGAAACACAGACAAGAGAGAAAAAGCAAATTACCAGGGTGATGCTATTAAAAATATATATATAATTTGAATCCAAGCAGTCTGGTTCCCAGGGTTTGTACTCTTAAACACTTAGCCATAGTACCTTTCATTGTGCTCTAAGTTTACAATATTTTTACCTTTATGTAAAAAATTACTAAGCAATTTTTGGGAACACATGCCACTTTATTGAAATTGCCTAAAACCACTGTAAAAAAGAATTTTTAAAAAAATTTCTTTCAGTTTAGCTAGTTGGTAAAGAAGATATAAATTCATAAGGAACTTAAACATCATCAATAGGGTAAGATTTATCTTTTCAAATGTAATCATGTGGATTTCTAATGCTGAGAGAGTAAACCGATTGTAAAATGGAGTGCATTTCAAATCAGTTTAAAAATATTTCTATTTTTAAAAAAATGAACATAACTGAAATAGGTTTTATCTTAGATTAAGTGAAATCTTAAAGAGATTAAATTATCCAGAAAGGCTCACATAAGAAAGATTAACATTACTGCTGGCCACATACTAGTTCTATACCCAATAACAGTTTTTTTTTTTTTTTTTTAGAAAGCAGGATTTATTGAGAGGACAGAAAAACTCCCAGAGCAGGAGCAGACCTGAGGGGGTTGCCCCCAATAACACTTTTTAATGATAAAATAATAAAGGCAACAGAGCTTCAAAAATGTAGAGTACAATGGTGATGAGGAAAAATGACAGAAGAAAAAACACTCAAAGGAGGGAAGAAAATGACAAGTCATAAGAGGACTGAGCTTCATCTGTTAATTTACCTTGTATGCCTAATGTCTTATTACAATGTTCTTAGTCCATTTCTGCTACATAGTCCATTTTGTTACCATAATTAAGACTGGGTAATTTAAAAATAAAAGAGATTTATTTGTCTCAGGGTTCTGCAGCCTGTATGAGAAACATGATGTTAATATCTGCTTTTGATGGGCGCCTCAGGAAGATGCACTCATGGGGGAAATGGGGAAACGCAAAGAGGAGTCAGTATGTACAGATTATGTGGCTAGAAAGGAAGAGAGACAGAAAGAGAGAGGAGAGAGAAGAAAGAGAGATATCGGTCTAAGACTCTTTAGAACAACCAGTTCTTGCAAGAACTAATAGAACTAGAACTCACTCAGTACTGTGAAGATGGCACCAAGCCATTCATGGGGAATTCACTACCATAACCCCAATATCTTCCAATAGGTCCCACCTCCAACAGTAAGGATCAAATTTCAACATGAGACTTGGCAGGGCTAAATAAGTCATATACAAACCATAGCAATTATTTTGTAAGTAGTTGGAATTCAATGAATATTTCTTGAAAGAGTGCTTATAGGCAGGGAAAATAAATAAATAATTAAAGGGATACAAAGCAAGGAGGAGAAAAAAGAACTGGAGTGGAGAATGAAAATGTAGAGAACTAAAAAGGAGATAATAAACACAGAACACTAAGTATCTAGGTTGACTTTTATCTCTCATGTAATCACTACCATAGCCTTACAGGGTAGATGCTATTATGTTATCACATGTAAAGGTCAGAGCAATGATCTACATTCAGATTCTTGGCTTCAGAGTCTGCTCTTGACCACTATGCTAGACCACCTCAGAGAAGATCCAGGAGACTGGAAGGTCACAAAATGAGGACAGAAATCAAATAATGGCATCTGTTTCATTTTCATCATTTCAGTAATGTGCTAGTTCCAAATTACTGGCAGCAAATTGCTCCAAAAGTTAGCAACTTAAAGCACAAATAGTTATTATCTCACAAATTCTGTGAATTAGGAATCTACGTATGGCTTAGCTAAGTGCTTCTTATTCAGGGTCTCATATGAAATTTCATTCAAGCTGTCAGCCAGGACTAGCCATCTCAGCACTCAACTGAGGCTGTACAAGCCCCTTTCAAGTTTACTTTCAAAGCTATTTCAGGTCTCAGAAGGCCCATTTCCCAGCTCATTCTAATAGGCACTGATAGGTTTCACCACCTTGATCACATGTGGGCCTCTATATTGGCTACTGGAGTGGCCCCACTATATGGCAACTGTTGAACAAAAAAGATAGAGAGCCATAAACTCAAAAGACACAGTCTCGAACACCATAATCCCAAATGCTGAAATCTAGAAAGATTAAAATGTCTAAAGTATACAATACAAAAAAGTCACAATGCTGAAAGATTGAAATTCTGAAAATATAATTTTGGAAAAAATATGTATTTATTTATTTGAGAATTTGGGAGGGTACTTGTAAGGATTTGTTACATAAGTATATTGTATGAAGGTGAGGTTCAAACTTCTGACAACCCCTGCCCCCTTATACCCACTAGTGGACATGACACCCAATGGGTAGTTGTGTATCTCTTATTCCTCCTACTCCTGGTCCCTCCTTTAGTGGTGCCCAGTATCTGTTGTTCTCATCATTGTGCCTGCGTGTATCCAATATTTAGTGCCCACTTATGAGTGAAAACATGCAGTATTCATATTTTTTTGTTTATTTGGTTCTTTTTTGTTCCTCTTTTAATTTTTATTTCAAAATTGTGGGGTACAATTCAGGGTGAGGTATACAAATATTCATTGTGCAGGTACCCTTGTTGATGAGTTGTGCCCCCCCTACCCCAGGTAGATTTGACTACAGTCAATCCCACCTCCCTGCCCCCCACCCTACAGTTTCCCACCACTTTCAATCTTTTCCTTATAGTAATACAGTAGTTGTTCAAGGTCCACTTATGAGTGAGAACATGTGATACTCAGCTCCTTGTCTCTGTGAGAGATCACTTGGTATTATAAACTCTAATTCCATCCAAGTTGCTGCGAATTTCATGATTTTGTTCTTCTTTATGGCTGTGTAATATTCCATTGTGTATAGGTACCACATTTTTTAAATCCAGTTCTCTTTTGATGGGCAGCACAGTTGGTTCCATATTCTTGCTAGCGTGAACAGTGGTGTGATAAACCTATGTGTACAGGTATCTTTTTCATAGAGTGATTTGAGTTCTGGGTTTATTCCCAGTAGGGGGATTGCAGGGTCAAATAGAAGGTCGATTTTTACAACTTTTAGGAATTGCCACACTGATTTCCACAGAGGCTGTACTAGTTTACACTCCCACTAACAGTGTAGAAGTGTTCCCTTTTTGCCACATCCTCTCCAGCATCTGTTATTTTCTGAGTTATTGATGATGGCCATTCTGAGTGGAGTTAGGGGGTATCTCAGTGTAGTTCTAATTTGCATCTCCTTGATGACTAGTGAGACTAAGCATTTTTTCATGTATCTGTTGGCTGCTCATATGTCTTCTTTTGAGGAGTGTCTAGTCATATTTTTTGCCCACTTTGTAATAGGATTCTTTGTTTGTTTTTCTTTTCAGCATGTTTGAGTTCCTTGAAGATACTTGATGTTAGGCCTTTGTCAGACACGGAGTTGGCAAATATTTTTTCCCAGTCTGTGAGCTGTATCCCTGCTCTCTTGATGGTTTCTTTGGCTTTGCAGAAGCTTGTCAGTTTAATGAGGTCCCACTTGTCTATGTTATCTCTTATGGCCTGGGCACTTCGGGATTTGATCAGAAATTGGTTGCCAGTTCCAACTTCCGTAAGAGTGTCTCCTGCATTTTCTAAGGTTCTTACAGTTTGAGGTTTTGCATTCAGGTCTGTGATCCATTTAGAGTTAATTTTTGTGTATGGGGATAGGTAGGGGTCCTGTTTCAATCTTCTGCATGTGGTCAGTCAGTTTCACTAGTACCATTTACTGAATAGATTCTCCTCTCCCCAGTAGTTGGTAGTGGAGGCTTTGTTGAAGATGAATTGGTTGAGAAATTGAGGTTTTGCTTCTGGAATCTCAATTCTATTCCATTGGTCTATATACCTATTCTTGTACCAACACCAGTCTGTTTTGATTATTGTTGCTTTATAATAAAGTTTTAAAGTCTGGAAGTGTGATACCTCCTGCTTTGTTTTTGTTTTGTTTTGTTTTGTTATTGGATTTTTTGGGCTATTCTTGGTCATTTATGTTTCCATATGAATTCCTGTATTGTTTTTTCTAGGTCTGAGAAGAATGTTGCTGGTAATTTGATGGGTATTGTGTTAAATCTGTAGATAGTCTTAGGTAAAATGTACATCTTAACAATGTTGATTTTTCCAATCTATGAGCATGGAATATTTTTCCGCTTGTTTGTGTCATCTTTGAATTCTATGAGCAGTGTGTTATAGTTTTCATTGTAAAGGTCTTTCATGTCTCTGGTGAGGAAGATGTCAAGGTATTTCATATTTTTTTTGTGGCTATTGTGAATGGAATTGTGCTTTTTATTTGGGTTTCTGTTTGTTTATTATTGGTGTATAGAAATGCAATTGTCTTTTGCTCATTTATTTTATACCCTGAGACTTTGCCAAAGTCCTTTATCAGTGCAAGGAGGTTTTTGGCAGTTTTTCTTGGGTTTTCAAGGTATACAATCATGTCATCTGCAAAGAGAAATAACTTGACTTCCTCTTTTCCTATTCAGATTCCCCTGATCACCTTCTCTTCTTTGATTGCTCCAACTAGGACTTCCAAAACTATGTTGAACAGAAGAGGTGAGAGTGGGCATCCTTGCCTTGTTCCAGTTTTCAGGGGAAATGGTTCCAATTTTTGTCTGTTTAGGAATATGCTGGCTGTGGGTTCCTCATAGATGACTCTTACTATTTTGAGGTATGTTCCACCTATGCCTAGATGACCTATGCCTAGATGATCGAGGGTTTTTATCAAGAAGGGGTGCAGGATTTTATCAAAAGTTTTTTCTGCATCTAATGAGATAATCATGTGGTTTTTGTTTTTATGTCTATTGATGTATTTAATTACATTTATGGTCTTGTGACTGTTGACCCAGTCTTATATCCCAGGGATGAAGCCTACTTGGTTGTGATGGATGATTTTTGAGATGTGTTGTTGAATCTGTTTTGTTAGGATCCTGTTGAGAATTTTAGCATCTATGTTCATTAAGGATATTGGCCTGTAGTTTTCTTTCTTTGTGGGGTCTTTACCTGGCTTGTGTATCAATTGTGATGTTAGCTTCATAAGATGATTTGGGGAGAGTTCCATCTTTCTCAATTGCCTGGAATACTTTCAACAGGATTGGTACCAGTTCCTCTTTGTATATTTTGTAGAATTCTGCTGGAAAGCCATCTGGTCCAGGGCCTTTTTTTTTTTGTAGGTAGTTTTCTTATGACATAATCAATTTCCTTGATTGTTATTGCTCTATTTAGGGTCTCAATTTCTTCTTGTTTCAACCTAGGGAGGTTGTGTGATGTCAGAAAGTCCTCCATTTCCTTTAGGTTTTCAAGTTTATTTCCATATAAGTGTACATAGTAGTTTCTGATAATCTTTTGTATTTCTTCAGGGTCAGTTGTGACTTCATCTTTTGTGTTTCTGATTGAGTCTATTTGGGCTTTTTCTCTCTTTTTCTTGGTCAGCCTGGCTAGGGGAACATCGATCTTGTTTATCCTTTCAAAGAACCAGCTTTTGGTTTCATTAATTTTTGGTATTATTGTTTTGTCTTCTACGTCCTGGATTTGGGCTTTTGTTTTGGTGATCTGGATTCTTCTGCTGAAGTTGGGGTTTTGGTGGTCTTGCTTTTCCAGCCTCTTTAGGTGACCTGTTAGACTGTTAACTTGTGATTTGTAAAGATATGAATTCCCCTCTTACTACTGCTTTTATGGCATCCCAGAGGTTTTGGTAAGACTTTTTTCATTTTCATCTGTTTCCAGGTATTTTTCAATCTCTGTTTTGATTTCACTGTTGACCCAGGAGTTGCTTAGCATCAT
>CAUYQG010010765.1:0-12116 GCA_963574415.1 Tarsius wallacei
GGGCTCAGGCAATCCACTCAGCCTCCCAAAGCACGGGATTACAGGCTGAGCCACCGAGCCCGGCTGCTATTTAAATTTAATGCCTTATAAAATGTCTTCACTATTCATACTACCACAGTTGATGAAAAACAAAAACAGAAACAATGATGAACCCACAAAGAATATTCCTACTGCTGAATTATTTCCTTAAGAAATAGCGTTAATAGTCTGTTATACACTGACCCAAGACCACAAAGATTTTGTTAACAGTGAAAATTTAGAGATATGAATTGACTTAAGTGAGTCTAGGTACATTTCCATGACTCAAGACTCTCCTTGAATACTTAGGGATATAGTAATGTCTGCTACAGTTGAAAACCAGACTCATGCTACTAGTCTTATGTGCATCAGAGGGGAACCAGGAGCTGAGAGAGTACATATTTTGAAGGAAACGAGTCTCATTATATAATTTTTTAAAGACCTAAAATTCAGAACTAGAAAAGGATCTTAATTTTAACATTTAAAACACCTTTTCCCCATTACTCAAAAGACAACAGGATTTACTACTAATAGTAAAAGAGTTCAAATGAGAAAATGTCACTAATAACAGTACTGAACAATGAACAAGAAATAATTTCTTCTTCTACTGGAAGGAATCTTATAGTGAAAAGAAGTTGAGAAAATTGTGATTTTTCCAAAGCTCAACACTTATGACTTGCAAGTATGAATATTCCTGAGAAAGAAAAAATGTTCTTTGCTTCCTAGAATAATGAAAGATTTAAAAAGAGAAATATCAACTGCCTAAAATGTCTTTTATCTTTTAGATAAAAGATATTCAGCTATTTTGATATTTCTAAAATATATGTTTGACATTACCCTCATATACATTTCTTATGTTACAAGGATAATACTACATAGAGACATTAAAATATTTTAAAAGATTATTTAGAGAAGCAAAAAAATTTACTTGAGATGAATCTAAATAACAATTCAAGAGATACTTTAGGTTTGAAAAAAATGTATATTAATTAGGCCACCTGAGGAAAGAGTGTTTGAAAAAAAGAATGTCCTTTGTAAAGACATACCATTTGCATTCTTGCTCAAAACTATATGCATATTGGTTCCAAAAAATTATTGTGAGTACATGAAAAGCTGAGACTACAATTATTTTTTAAATGTCAACTTGCTCTTAGAGAATTAAGCTTCATGAACATGGAACCCGGGCAATCACAAAAAAAACAAACAAAAAACCCTGTTCTTAGAAGGGCCCCATACTTGGCTTAATGCTTTGCTATTGCTGTCTTAGCTTTTTTAAATAACTTTTTATTAAAGGCACCATATTTTCATTTTGCCCTGAGGCCCACAAATTATTTAGCTAA
This sequence comes from Tarsius wallacei, assembly GCA_963574415.1. Classification (NCBI taxonomy): domain Eukaryota; kingdom Metazoa; phylum Chordata; class Mammalia; order Primates; family Tarsiidae; genus Tarsius; species Tarsius wallacei. Next base: position 1,359 of record CAUYQG010010765.1, read on the forward strand.
TCTTGATTTTTTAGGTGAGTTATTGTGATTCCCATTGCTACCACCCCAAATATATTCTTTCAGATTTTAGTCCACCCCACTAGCAACACATTTTCTAGGTTTTGTAGCAAACTACATGCTTATAAAATTGCCATTCTCAACAACCAGGCTGGGAAAAGAAAACGGAGTATTGGAGAGGGGGAGAAAGGTCAGATGACAGCCACCTCAGTCTTATTATTCTGATAGAAACTGCTGTGTTTTTCTCAAGGATACAAGTTTTCCCATTTGCTAACTGCTTTTGCTCAGTTTCTACACTCTGAAATAATTGCTTTTGAGTAGTTTGACTTATTAAGGTATTTAATGTTTTGGCAGAATTATTGACCTCTTACCACCATAAGCAGATATTCTTCTCCTTACCATACATTTTGTTTAACATTGAGGCTTATTTATATAATTATTTGGAAAACCTCAGCTTTTTGTTGTGTAAATGATTCATCTAAGAACTTTTCTGAAGAACACATGAAGTTTCTAAACTCGAGGTTTTGCGATACAAATCTGCAGTAAAATGTGCACGTAGTGAGAGAGAACTTAATGAAATCATATGGAAAGGTGCCCTTGAATGGCTAAGGGTGAAGCTGAGATCAGAAATGAGAAATATTTAGAAGCTTTCATTTCCTTGACTGTGCTTTGGTTTTCTAGAAAGGTGTAGTCATTTTGATAGAGAGACCATAAAATGTTTTAATCTCCATTGTTTCTTTATTACTGTTTTATCCTTTGCTTAGTTTATCCTTCAATTCTTGTTGAAATGTTTAATGTATTTGCTCTACTTTCTTAATTACTTTAATAGTTAGACAATAAAATTTTGACTTTGTCCTAAGACCTGCTTTAATTCTGTATTCTTGGATTTTATATATAGTGTTTGCATTTTCATTACAGTCTAAATTTTCTATAACTTTTTTTTTTTTTTTTTGAGTTGGAGTCTCACTCCGTCGCCCAGACTGGAGTGCAGTGGCTGCTCCCGGCCACCGCAGCCTCAACCTGCTGAGCTCTGGCAATCCTTCTGCCTCAGCCTTCCAAGTAGCTGGAACTACAGGCGTGCGCTACCACACCCGGCTAATTTTTTGATTTATTGTAGAGATAAGGTCTTGCCAAGTTGCCCAGTTTCTGTCACTTTTTAAACAATTTTTGACTGTGTTTTTACTGAGATTTTTCCTCATTACTTAATACCACATTCTTCTTAGTTTAACCTTATGATATTTATTTATAGTCTATTGGCTCTGACAATGTATCTTATTTTAGATATTATGAATATGTAGAAGTTTCTTTGTAGCTTTCTGGTAAATACATTGTAGCTGAATTATTTGTTTTTAATAAAATGTATGTTTTCATATTTCATATTGAATGTTATTTAATTTAATCTCATTAATATTATTTCTAAGTGTATTTTTGTCTTTATTTAATAATCTTAGTCTTCATTTAATAATCTCCTCTGAGATATTTTGTCATTTCCTCATTGTATTTCTAAAAGCAGGTTTTACCTTATATTTTTCATCATTGGCAATTAGTTTTCTTATGCTTTTGCAACCTATACATTTTTTATCATAACATCAGGGTTCTTATCATATAATAATATGGCTATTATTTATTTTTGTTTGAATTTGGTTAATTGTTCACTTTTTGATAAACTTTAGTGATTTTGCTTTTGTATATAACTTTTTTGTATTTTTATTTTATTTGGTTAAATTAAATATGAAACCACATTTTGTGTTTTTATTGTTGATTTAGAATATTTCTATCATTTTCATGCTCATTGACATACTTCATATATAATCTTATTTTATTATTTTATTTGTTGTTAGTCTTTTATTAACATCCCTTACCATTGTACCTTTTCATATCTAAAGTATTTTTCTATTTCTTTTATTATTTTTTATTTGGAAATAGAACATGATTTTCATTTACATGTTTATATGACCATGGTAAATTTTATGCACATTAATTCATACCTATACAATTTTAAACACAATAATATTATATTTCATTTAACATAGGACAAAGAAGTTTTGTGATTGTTGTGTCTTCTTTTATCTTGTCTACTACTTTTCAATTTCTTATTGTTTTTACCTAAATATCCTCATCCTTGATTTTTTGGTTTCTATATGTGTTTTCGTATGTGGGTGGGTAAGTATTCTACTTTTTAAAAATTACTCCATTTTTCATATTTGCCAGTTCTTTTTCTTTCTATCTTAACATTATTTAATATTTTTCAGTATTATTTAATACTGATCCATTGATTACCTGTTCATCTTTGATTCCATTCATATCATTACACAGTTTTCTTTAAACTTATAGCTAGTATTTTTGGATTAAGACAATATATTGTAGCCCCTCCTCAATAAACATTGTTTCTCTCAATTCTTTTTAAAATTATTTATGAAGGCACTTAGAGATACAAAATCAAAGGAAACTAGAAACTAAGAATATTAGTTACTAAAAATAACAATGACAATAACATGGTTGTTACAGATAATTTTTACTAGTCATAGCATGAATGAGTCTGGATTGTAAAGCAATTTGTCGCTCACATAAGCTTTGTGCTAAGAAAACAGTAGTCTTATGAAAACTGCCACTAGCTTAATATTGATTGACCAAAGTATACCTAAAATTTTCATATAGGTATAGACAAAGTTGGTCCTGGGTTTCTGTGAATAGAGCTGAGGTCTCCACAGTTATACATGCAACAACGAGAATCTAGGAAGTAAGATTCTGTATGCTTTGTCAGAATATAGGGCAGTCCATGTGTTCAGACCATTTGAAGTTTTGATTAAGACATGCATGTCTTGCATTTTTCTAAAACCTTAATACATTCTTCTTTTGTCATTTGGGATGAGCTGTGTTGACATGAATTTAGAGGATATTTGTGAATCCCTGTGGAATCCTGGATTCTAATTGCCCTATATCAGTGTCTCCTTTATTCATACTTTCTGCTCTTTATAAGAATATCTCAAGACTTCTGGAAGCATAGGTAGAGAGAATGGAAATCTGCCTGGCCTCAGTTCTGCCCACAATGCCAACATGATTGGGAAAGGATCGGTCAAAATAGAAACATTTTCATGCCCCAGTTGAGCCTACCTGTGCCCAAATAACATGTCTGGCTTGTCTGTGCACCTCAGAGTGTCTCCCCCGCCCACACACACACTTCCTTAAGCTGCCTCTAAAATTCCCACCTCTATACCATCACTTGGTGAAGGGTCTCTTAATTTTTGATATTAATGCCCCTCACCCCTCCCCCCTTTTTTTTTAACTCTTGGGCATTTGCCTAGGTATAGCTATATGAGAAAACATAAACAAAAACAAACCCCACAATTCCAGAGACAGAAAACTTGGCCCAAGGTTTCATTCTACCACTTTCCAACTATTTGACCTTAGTTAAACTACTTGACCTCTCTGAACCTCAGAGTCAGCCTCAAAATACTAGAGACCTAAGGTTACAAAAGGCAGTTCTCTGCTAATGAGAGGCAGGAATCATTGATAAATACCCCAACTTCCCAATCCCTTGGTAAACAATTCAAAGTCATAGTTACATGACTTCTCAAAGGATTTCCAGAAGGATTGAGCCTCAGTTTTACATAGCAATAATTGGCACTAAGCAGTACAATAGTAGATGGTAAATCGTCCTTATTTCTGCATTGTGCTTCCTGAGATTCCGTCTCCTATAAACTCCTGCACTAAATCCCCTATATCAGGGTCAGTTTCTAGGAGGATTCAAACTAATCATTGGATTACGTTTCAAACAGTAAACAGTGACACTCAAAGGCCTATTTGACATATGCTTGGTAAAACAGGCAATTTAAATAAGTGTGGTAGGAATACACACCTCTGAAACTTTCAAGTTGTTGGTATTAAATTCTGCACTTCCTTCAGGAGATGATACTGATTTTTAGTTTACTGTCATGGCAAAATGAACACCAAGAATGTGAATTTACCCTTTCCTACATAATAACCCTCATCCCACGGATTAGGGTACCAATGTGAGGATTCTGTCAGTTACTAGGTAGGTAGATAGGTAGACTAGGTAGGTAGGTAGGCAGGTCAGTAGATAGGTAGGTAGGTAGAAATATACATATATATATATATATATTTGACTATATATACCAGAACTTGGGAAATAACAGATGTGTCTGTGGTCCCAAGTGATCCCAATTGGACCCAAACTGAGAGAGACTCTGTTTAAGAGTCTTTCTGTCATCTAGTATCAAGTCACAATTTGATCAGTGGCCATTGAGGTAAATGGGAAAATGATGAGGTCAGGAACTGGCTTTTCCCCAAAGTTACTAAATAATAACCTTCAGAAAACCTAAAAAAATTTCCTTTTTTCAATACACTCACTCTGGAAAATGGTCACACATCTTAGAGGATTGGAGGAAAAACTACATCATACACTCGTGGTCACATTACCAAGAGACCAGGCTTCTCCCCAGTCAAGGAACTCTAGGTCTGCAAACTGAGTAAGGAGCTATGAATCACCACTGTGATTGAGTCAGATTTTTTTTTCTACCAGACCTAAAATTTGTCTGTTTACGTAAGTCTAGGCTGACCTTCAATTTTATTTCTAGCACTCTCTCTCTCGATTGATTGATTACTCATCAACACAGAAACCTGGGAATTACAACACTCCACATTCCATCCTGTTAATCACCCATGAAAATTGGGCCAACCAATGTTAAAGTGCTGTCACCTGTCTTCTACTACTCTGTGATCACTTATTCTACTAAAATTGGAGAACATAACTATATGTTGGCATCATCATCCATGGTCTTCTCTGGTCTCAGAGGACAGGTTCCAAAGAGTATTTTATAGGTGCTGATTTTTTTATTTTTTTGTTCACGAAGGCAGTGTATGCTAGGCTTTTCTTTTTTTTTTTTTTTTTTTTGAGTTGGAGTCTCACTCTGTCACCCAGTCTGGAGTGCAGTGGCTGCTCCCGGCCACCACAGCCTCGACCTGCTGGGCTCCGGCCATCCTTCCGCCTCAGTCTTCCAAGTAGCTGGAACTACAGGTGCGCACTACCACGCCTGGCTAATTTTTGATTATTGTAGAGATGAGGTCTCGCCAAGTTGCCCAGGCGGGTCTCGAACCCACGGGCTCAGGCAATCCACTCACCTCAGCCTCGCAAGGCGTGGGGTTACAGGCTGAGCCACCGAGCCCGGCTAGGTTTTTCAATGGTTAGAAGGTAGCTGAGCAAGTTACACATATATCCACTCCAACATTTCCATTTTCTTGAGTTTTCAAAACCCTTCCACTAGATTACGCTTCTTCAGAGTTACCACCACCTCCACTATGCCCTTTGGGTCACCTTTAAGACCAGTCTCACAGTAACATGCCTGAGCCAACTTATAAATCACACATTCCAGATGAGTATACTCATACCAATAACATAGGCCGGATCCAATTTTCCATTTTGTCATCTTTGGTCTAACACCCTTAGCAACCATTTTCATACATGCTCCCTTGGCTCTTGCATATACAACCTGGCAAGATTCTATGCTATATAGGAATCTATTTTATCTCCTTCTTGAATGCATATTATACTTCACTAGGGTGCTGCTGGAAAATAAATGTAGTAGTTGGTCTGGAGGCAATAATGGATGGTGAATGTGGGTCCTGAAGACAATCTTATCTCCTTATGAAGCCAGATACCCATCTAAAGTTCTTATAAAACATCTGTGTAAAGGAACTCTAGCATCCTCATTTAGGTAGGAGAGGGGCTGCTTACACAGGTAAGAAAGATTTTGAAGTAATTTTCAGTTTAAAATTCTCAGTGATCTTTGAGTATGTCCAAATTTGTCCCCATCCCTCATCTCGGGATCAAGCCAGTTCCTGTTTATTTTATTTTAGCATAAGAGGCTTGGCAAGGATGAAATTTCAGTGATTGTGTAATAATGTAGCTTGTGCAATCAAGTTCTGGATCTGATCCTCCACCACATCTGCCTTGCAGCTACAAGCAATAAGGGGTTCATTTAACAACAATCTGAAGGCATTCTGATTGTGTACCCCATATGACTTGAGCTGGACGTGCAAGGCCTTAGCTTAGCATTTTCAAGTTATGAGCTCTCTGCAGTAATCACAAGCAGTTACCTAGACTGCAGTTTTTGCCATCACCTTTGTTAGTAAAGCATACATGTAGCACTATATATCCTGTGATTGGCTCATGCTTGACACTTCACTGACACATTCGCTAACATTTCATTCTCCACCAACACATGTGATTAAGGGGCAGCTGTGCCCAGTTTCCAATATCATCAAACATCTCCTTAGTATCCAACATGTGGCATTTGGAATAAAAGATCTTCCCAAATAAAGGAGCCTACAGGAGCTGGACCATTAGGACATCTGTGGCAATTATAAAGTAAAGATTCAAAGAATTAATCTTATTTTAGTTTTATTCTTATTTTCTGCCCGGATGCTAATACAACCCCTAGGAGGAAGTAGAATCCCAATAACAACTTCAAGATGGAGGTTGAACATCTAATTTAAATTGATGGGAAATAATAACAATTGGATATTTTTTGTAGCATCTAGGGCCTTAAATTAATATCTAAAACATACCTAATAATGTCATTGTTTATAATAAAAAATATGTTACCTTTTCCTGATGTTTTGAAGTTTGGGACATGTCTTCAAAGTTAGAAAACACTAGAAGACAGCACAGGACAGACTAAAAATGTGTGAGACCAGTTTTTGACTCCTAGCTCATTCCTCACCCCATCTCTTAGCTACAAAATGGAACTGCTTAAGGAGATAGAGTGACTACAGCAGAAGGAGTCAGTGAGACCAATTGGCAGGAAGCCAGTATGAAGTATTGTCTGGACATAACCTGTTTTCCCCATACCTTGCTTCTTTCTGCCCCATCCCTAAGGGAGCAGCCTCTGGCCAAGACTGAAGTATATGCATATACATATTCCCAGTAATGGGTCATGTGATGCAGGTGACCAAACAAAGCTGGTAACAATGTAGTCATCACTCTTAATCAGTGTAATTGTACACATCAGATAGGAATCTGGATGATTAACTTGATTGCCTTGATTATAAAACTACTTGCCATATTGCCCTGAGGTGTGGATTCTTCACCGACCTGCTGGCATAGATGCCTCCCATAACTTCTAATAAACCAGTGTCTTTCCCTGCTGGGTCTCTAAGTGATTACTTTGAAAGAGATAAAACATTATGCACCAGCTCTCTCAGATTTGGAGTTACTGCACTGCAGCCAGGAATTTAGGGAAAAGTTGATATGGCTAGACTGAGGTAAATTCATCCACTACTGAACATGCTTCTGGGAATTCCCTGTGCTTTACAGGTGAAGGGTCATCAAATTCACATTTAACATACAGAAGACACCATTAACAACAATGCATTAGCACCCAAGACTGTGCTCACCCTTCTCTTACCAAGTTTGAAGGGACAAAATTAGCAAGTAGCAAGTAGAGTAGGTGGTGTACCCATGTGAATCAAGAAAACCCAACACTCTTTTATTCCCAATTGCAAGCTTAAAAGTCAAAAGTGCAGCTACAGTAATTTCGAGGTCTGTGGTATGTGGCAATTGGGTGGGTGAAAAAATTGTCATGAAGTAACACTGTGATTATAAACGTCTTTATTTTTAATGCTTCAAAAAAGTAACTGCTAATTGCCTCAGAGTGACCTGAAACCCTAATGCAGTGGTTCTTCAAGCATAGTCCCCTCCTCCTTACCAGTAACATCAGCATCATCTGTGAACTTGTTAGATTCTAAATCCTCAGAGGCACTCTAGACCTACTGAACAAGAAACTGTGGGAGTGAGGCCTACCAATCTAGTTTTAACAAGCCTTCCAGGTGATTTTGATGCAAGCTAGAGTCAGAGAACCACTGCCTTAGTGGGGTTTACCTATAATTTCATCCAGGTGCATGGGAGAAAAATCAGCAGAACTTATTTTATGCACAGTGGTAGAAGAGTTTTTCATCACATGGGACCCTCAGGGTCCATCTTGATTAAAAAGAAAAGAGGAGTTACATATAGCTGCTTGCTGATGTTTCAATGTGGTAAATTTATAGATTTAAAAAATTTTAATCTAAATTTTAATAGATCCAAAAGTTTTAGTTGGCTATCAGTCCTGTTTGCTCTTTTCTTTAGTATCTGGTTTCTATTCTAGTATTTCACATAATCTTTTGACATTTTTCTCCATTCAATAATTTTTTTCTGTGTTGTATATTTGCTCTCTATTGTTGTAATTCTACTTCTTAGCATTAATTCAACTATTCCATGGTTCCAGTCATTATCTGAGTCATGTTATGGCAGTCAGCTTCTTTGTTATTGAATGTTGAATTCTCTTTTAATTTGATAATAAAAATATCTTTTGTTTGTGTTCATATTAGTTATATATCTTTGTTCCTGGGTTATATTTATATCAAAGATGAAGTCTTATGCAGGACTTTTTCTGCCCCCATTCATACTATACAAACATATAGTAAAATATTATTATTTCCTGTTTACTCATATTTCAAAACTGGTTATTTTTAAAATCTTTGACGGTAGAGTCTCTTTAAATGTGGCTTTGAAACCCTGCTTCATAGCACAACTAACAGCTGAGGGCAGGTCTGGAGTTTGACATAGAGTGATAGCCTGTTAGGTGTCACCAAAGGATAGCAGTAGAGCAGAGAAAGAACTGAGACAGAAAGTGTGTGCATGGAAGGCAGCAGTACAATGAAACTGTCTGCCACAGCTGTGCTGATGTCAGATGGGCCAAATGGGTTTGTCAGAGGCATCAAAATCACCTGCTACGCCTTATAGAGTTGTTTCCTGCATTGCACTTTGAGGAAGAAACAACCAATCTCTTTGAAATCAAATGAGAAGAATATTTTGGAGCAGGGCACCGAAGGAAAATCAGTGCCTATACAGCTGGCTCACTGATAACCCTGCTGCAAGTTCAAGTTTGACCCACAAGACAGAAGCAGCAGCAACAGCAGGTTAAAGGCAACAGACACTGGTTCCAACAGTTTATTGCACCACTGTAGAATCTAGGTTGGGAGTTTCTAAAGTCAGGCGACTACTTTAATTTTTTTTAATTTTTAAATTTTTAAATTTTTTTTAATTTTCTTTTATTCGGAGTCTCACTCTGTCGCCCAGACTGGAGTGCAGTGGCCGCTCCCAGCCACCGCAGCCTCGACCTGCTGGGCTCCGGCGATCCTTCCGCCTCAGCCTTCCAAGGAGCCGGAACTACAGGTGCATGCTGCCATGCCCAGCTAATTTTTGATTATTGTAGAGATGAGGTCTCACCAAGTTGCCCAGGCGGGTCGCCAACCCACGGGCTCAGGCAATCCACTCACCTTAGCCTCCCAAGGCGCGGGATTACAGGCTGAGCCACCAAGCCCGGCAGACGACTACTTTTAATTCATCTTAACCTCACTTCACCTAGTGCAGGACTTGGTGACTATTTTCAAAGATGTGCAAAGAGCCACTGCTCCTTCTTTTACTTCATGGTAGTCTTGGTAAATTTGCCTATTTTGTCACATGTGAAGTACCATATAAATCTGAGGAATTTTTTTCTATAGTGTATATCAATGACATAAACATGATGTATTTCAGAGAAACAATCATATTATTTTTTATCTTTGTCAAAGTTTAAATTAATTACACATCTGCAGTTGGACAACACCCACACACACATTTTTGTTGTCATTTGAGATGGCAGTTGGTGTAGAATCATTGAACTCACATTTGTGAAACATCTAGCACAGTGGTTGGCATAGAGTAGACATGTAATTGGAATCTCCCCACTGAAAGCGTATGCTTATTCATGGTCACACTTCCTATAATGTGCGACTCACTGCTTCTCTTGGACTGGGAATTCCTGGTATCCTCACTTTTTACTCTATAATGTAGGTGCAGTTTTCTTGCCCAAGAATCACAGATAATCAGTTCTTCATCTTTATTCTGTTATGGTTTTTTCTTTTATTATTTTTTATTATATTTTAATCATATATCTCCATATTTTTTTCCCTATTGCTTTTTCTCTGTCTTCTTTCTGACTTTCGTTATTGAGATATCTTTTCCTCTCTTATCTTTCCTGCACCTTCATTCTTCTCTATCATACCATAATGACCTTTTCTGCTTAAAAAGGAAAAAAAATTCTTTATTATTAAAAAAAAATTACTGGTGATCACCACCTAACTCACAGACAGCAGAGAGTATTCCTTCTTTTGCCTTCTTGAGATACTTCAGCATATTAATAGTAAGTTCATAGATTTCCACTGAAATTTTTGAAATATGCAAGATACGTGCTACATTTTAACACAGACAGTATAAGTCTTTTGCTCAAAACATTTATAAGGGGGGATCCCACCCCTACCTGTGGACCCCACCCCCACCCAGCATGTACTACACAGCTTTCTCTATTGTCCTAGTAACTTTATTTTGTTGCAAATACATAAGCAGACTTATCTTTAGAAAAAACTGAATTAGAACTGAACTGAATTAGAAATAAAAGTGAGGCCTTCTCATCTGATTAAAAATATTATATATGAATCAGAGAAGATGGCGGTGGGACAGCCTGGTCTATGAGATGCTCCACAAGGGAGAACGCGGAAGGCCTCCAGCTGTCTCTCCGGGGGCTGCGGATCCCATCGTTGGCAGCCCGCTGTCCACACAGAACTCGGCCATCACTACCGCTGAAACATCACGCCAGTCTGGACAACCCTGAAGCTGTGGACAGAGCAGCTACCGCCGCAGCTGCTGCAGCCGCTGCAGCC
>CAUYQG010010766.1:0-27998 GCA_963574415.1 Tarsius wallacei
TGCGCTACCACGCCCAGCTAGTTTTTTATTTATTGTAGAGACAGGTCTCGCCAAGTTGTCCTGGTGGGTCTCGAACCCGTGGGCTCAGGCAATCCACTCGCCTCGGCCTCCCAAAGTGCTGGGATTACAGGCTGAGCCACCGAGCCCGGCCCCCTTTCCATTTCTTGTTGTTTATGAATACAAAAGTGACTACCACTCGCAACTATTACCTAAAAAGAATAGATGATTGTGTGTGACCATGCTGAGAATTTGAGTTGTCTTTTATGTATTGTCTGTAGTATGCTAATTAAAAAACTTTTTGTTATAATTTCTTTACTAAAAACACAAAAATTACATTGAGTGATGTTATGAGTAAAATAACAACCTATAAAAATACAAAAACAACTGTTTCTTTCTGAACTCAGCAGAGTACTATGTATTTATCTTTGTTATCCCTGAAGAACTTATATAAGCCACTGGAGAATGTAATATCAAAAATATTTTAAAAATGCAAATTGCAGAGCCCCTAGTATACTCTCTAGATGTACTCAGCTTTCTGATTATAGAAGGAAGCAGTGTTCAGGTGTTTATAATAAAAAAGAAAAATAGTATTTTACAAGAGATAATGTAAAACAAAAACCAAGTTGAATCAAATACAGTTGCAGTCACTTCCATGTTCATCAGATTACTGTTTTGGTTTTAGATGGAACAAGAGGCTGAGCGGCGCAGGCAGCCACAGATAAAGCAAGAGCCAGAATCAGAAGAGGAGGAAGAAGAAAAGCAAGAAAAAGAAGAAAAGCGAGAAGAGCCCATGGAAGAGGAAGAAGAGCCAGAGCAGAAGCCTTGTCTCAAGCCTACCATGAGGCCCATCAGCTCTGCCCCTTCTGTGTCCTCTGCCAGTGGCAATGCCACCCCCAACACTCCTGGAGAGGAGTCTCCCTGCGGTATTATTATTCCTCATGAAAACTCACCTGATCAACAGCAGCCTGAGGAGCATAGGCCAAAAATAGGACTGAGTCTTAAACTGGGTATGTTAGCACTTCCTTCTTCCTTTTCTCCTTCCCTCTTCCCCCTGCAAATAACTACATTGTGCTTTAGGGAGGAAAAAACCATACAGATATGTTGCTTGGTAGGTAGATTAGAAAATTACCAAAAAATGTCTTTGTAGCTCATGATTGTTTTCATAGTTCTACTAGTGCTCCTATATCTGCAGCTGCCTCGAGTTCTGAGAAGAAGTGAAAAGTTAAATTTTCTAGCACTTGTGAGTAGTGAGCTTTTTTTTTCCAGTTGGGATCTTCCTCTGAGGTTCGTGGAGTATATTTTGCACTGCTTTTGCGGGATGGTGGGTTGTAAAATGAAACATTTGAAAATTAAGTCATTCTGCTAAGAGAATGTTTTTACTATAGGTGCTTCCAATAGTCCTGGTCAGCCTAATTCTGTGAAGAGAAAGAAACTACCTGTAGATAGTGTCTTTAACAAATTTGAGGATGAAGACAGTGACGATGTACCCCGAAAAAGGAAATTGGTTCCCTTGGATTATGGTGAAGATGATAAAAATGCTGCCAAAGGCACTGTAAACACTGAAGAAAAGCGCAAACACATTAAAAGTCTCATTGAGAAGATCCCTACAGCCAAACCCGAGCTCTTTGCATATCCCCTGGACTGGTCTATTGTGGATTCTGTGAGTAGCAAATTATATTTCATTATGTTATTGGGAATGGTTTGGAATGTGCTATATAAACTCATTTTTTCTATTTATGAAAAGCAGGGATGATCATCCTGACATCGAGTTAGTACGATGCCAATAAATGTTACTGGGAAAATTTTCAGTGGTACTTGACGTCTAGATAGATTAGAAGGAAATGACTATATGTTGATATATACCTGCTTAAGTTCAACTTGTGAATGAATGTATTATATTTTCTTTAAAAAAATTTTTTATTTTGAAGACAGGTACAATTCAGGGTTAGGAACACAAATGTTTATTATGCAGGCACCCTTGTTGATGATGTGTGCCCCATACTTTCTTTTCTTTTCTTTCTTTCTTTCTTTTTTTTTTTGAGTGGGAGTCTCACTGTGTCTCCCAGGCTGGAGTACAGTGGCATGCTCATGGCCACCACAGCCTTGACCTGCAGGACTCAGGTAATCCTTCTGCCTCAGCCTTCCAAGTATTTGGAACTACAGGCATGCACCACCATGCCTGGCTAATTCTTTGTTTTATTGTAAAGACAAGGTCTTGTCAAGTTGCCCAGGCTGGTCTCGAACCCTTGGGCATAGGCAATTCCTCTCGCTTCAGCCTCCCAAAGTGCTGGGATTACAGGTGTGAGCCACTGTGCCTGGCTTATATTTTTGTTTAAGAAAAACCATGAGACTTTAGTAAATGTCATAAAAAGTTATAGTTTTTTAATTCAGTAACCATACTTTTTTCCAGATACTGATGGAACGACGAATTAGACCATGGATTAATAAGAAAATCATAGAATATATAGGTGAAGAAGAAGCTACATTAGTTGATTTTGTTTGTTCTAAGGTTAGTCTTACTGTCTTCACTTCCAATATTTATTTTATATTTTAAAATAATCGATACTTTCTAAAATACAGAGCAAACATCTTATAGTGCCAAGTTGACGATAGTTTAGTTTCAACCATGTTAACTATGACTGCTAAAATGAGCCCTTTCACTCCACTTCAGACCCCTCACACCACACATTTTCATCTCAGAGGATCTATGAGGGCAGCATTACTGGCTACCACCAATTATGCTGTCTCTTCCTGCCCATGAGAACATGCTGCCATACTCTTGACTTGCCTAGATGAGTGGTGTTGAGGTTTATGGAGATAGCCAGCAGCTATTGTCAACTGTTGTATCAGTCCCCATCCTTTGGAACAGGAGCAGAGATGAGTGGTGTTGAGGTTTATGGAGATAGCCAGCAGTGTGTTTCATCAACTGTTGTATTCAGTCCCCATCCTTTGGAACAGGAGCACATTATTTCATTATCAGGATAATGGTCAGTGTTTATTGTTTGATCACTACATGCCAGGCTATGTTCTTGGCAGCTACTGTGTTAATATTTTATAAAACTTTATCTTCTTCAGACCTGCTAATAATCTTAGGAAGTAGACATCACTAATGTTATACCCATTTTACATATGGAGAAATTGAGATATAGGCAATGATTGTGTCTTTGTCATGGTCGTATAATAACTAGCCTCTAAAACTAATGCTGCTAACCACTAAGATGTATCAAGTCCTTCCATTGTCTCCTGAAAACCTGGTGTTAGCTTTCAAAAGATAGTTAACACTGGTGCCCCATATTCCTGTAAAGTTGTAACTGTCCATTTTTCCAACAGTACTGCTCTTTTAATATTATGAACAGCAAATTTAGGCTGTCCTCTCCAACTTGTAATTATTGTAACATTTAAACTTGTATAATTAAGATTTGGCTTACAAATAGAATACAGACCGCTAAAGTGATTACAATCTCAGGTTTCGGTCTCAAACTTTCTTTGAAGAGAGTCAGTGAGAATTTAAAGTTGGTAGAAAGTTTTCTCAGGTAAAAGAAATTTTCAAAACTGTTTGAGGGTTTGTACTTTAAAATTTCTTGACTATATTGCTGATTTTTTGTTTTTGTTTTTAAATATGACAGTTAATTTGTTTCTTTTAGGTTATGGCTCATAGTTCACCTCAGAGCATTTTAGATGATGTTGCCATGGTAAGTTAGAAATTCACTGTTTCTTTTATTTTTAAATTTTTGTTATTTTAGAAATAGGGTCCCACTAAATTGCCCCAAATGGTCTCGAGCTCCTGGCCTCAAGTAATCCTCCCTTTTTGGCCTCCAAAGTGCTGGGATTATAGGCATTAGCCACCATGCCCTGGCCAGAATTCACTGTTATTAATGTTTTAGTTACTATTTATTTGAAATAACTTCTAAATTTGATTCATTTTCTACCTATGTTGGTTCCAGAATTTTTTATAAACCTGTATTGAAATCTGAATATGTATTAAAGGAAATTTAAGGTACCCATATGAAGATATCATTACCTAGTATCTAAAAACTAGGGTTTATTTCTTTTACACCAATTTCACTTTTTTTTAAGCTAAGAAAGATAAATTTATTAAAGAGAAGATACATTATGAAGGGCACAATTGGCAGGACAGCAGCAAGAATGTCTGGTGTCTACTACCTACACCAATTTCATTTTTAACTCCTGTCCCCAGCCTGCTCCCTCAGTGTGCTAGAAGCATAAAACAGAACTGTGGAGACATAAACATACAGATGCTGAAACCATAATGTGCTTGCTGTGATCGGTATTAGAAAGGATAATGGAGGCAGGGCAGGGAGGGTCTAAAGGTGTTGTGGGCAGTGTGGGAATGTGTCCCAGCAGTTGCCATTGTAATAAAACAGTGGAGTTATGGTCAGAGTACAGAAAGTTAATATAAGTGGTTGGCCAGGCAGGCAGGTGCAGTGTTTAAAGGATGGTTGGTTCCACCCAGTTTGCATAGTGGGTCTCTTGTTTTTGTTTTCTTTTTCAATTGGGGTCTTACTTTGTCTCTCAGGCTGGAGTGTCATGGCATGACCACAGCTCACCACAGCTTTGACCTCCTGGACTCCTGTGGTCCTCCCACCTCAGCCTCTGGAATAACCAGAATTGCAGGCGTGGACCACCGTGCCCAGCTAATTTTTTGCAGAAATGAGGTCTTGCTGTGTTGCCCAGGCAGGTCTCGAACTCCAGGGCTCAAGCAATCCTGCCTTGGCCTCCCAAAGTGTTGGGATTATAGGCGTGAGACACTGTCTCCAGCCCTCAATTATGTTCTCTTTGACAAGCATTTCCTTTCCTTAGGAAATGATTTTGCCTGATATATAGAAAGGTATTGTCTGTAAAGTTAAAATATAGTCAGAATTAAAAGTTGGATCAAAAAAATGTAGTGAAAATGTAGTGTTGGTAATTCTGTAATTCTGGCTACTTGGAAGTCTGAGGTGGAAGGATCACCTGAGCCCAGCAGGTTGACCCTAGGGTGGCCTTGAGCATGCATGCCACTGCACTCCAGCCTGGGGGCTTTGGAGTGAGACTCCAACTCAAAAAAAAAATGTAGTGTTTAGTAAGACATGAAAGTTTGCTGAATTTTTTTTGTTGTTATTTACACGTACTATTTAATACATTTCTCACACTAGATATATTTTCTTTAAGTCACTGAAAGTAAATGCTTATTAGTAGATAAAAAGTTTTTTTATACTGATCAGTATTATTGGGAGATGTTTAAGATTGCTTATCTTATGTGTGTTACTGTTTTTTTTTCTCTTCTAGGTACTTGATGAAGAAGCAGAAGTGTTTATAGTCAAAATGTGGAGATTATTGATATATGAAACAGAAGCCAAGAAAATTGGTCTTGTGAAGTAAAACTCTTTTTACATTTGGAGTTCATTCAGATTTCTTCTTCTTTCCCACCCTTTAAAGGACTTTGGATTTTTCTTTGTCTTCAAAGACATTTGTGAGATCTGTAATTTTTTTAAATGTAGAAAATGTGAATTTTTTTGTCCTTTAATTTGCTGATGCCCTGTGTACTCCCCTGGTTGTAAAGTCATCTGAGTCCTCGATCCTCTTTATACTCACCAGGTACAAATTACTGGTATGTTTTATAAGCCGCAGCTACTGTACACAGCCTATCTGATATAATCTTGTTCTGCTGATTTGTTCTTTGTAAATATTAAAATGACTCCCCAATTCTTTTGCAGAATTGCACTTAATATTGAACTGTACTGTATAGAAACCAACATGAATGATTTTAATTCAAAGAATACCATTCTTATCCCACTCCCTTTTGATCAGAAATGGCAAATCCTCATGAACACATAGAATTTAAAATTAGAATGTGAGCCGGGCGTGGTGGCTCACGCCTGTAATCTCAGCACTTTGGGAGGCAGAGATGAGAGGATTGTCTGAGTCCAGGGGGTCAAGACCAGCCTGGGGAACTTGGCCAGACCTCATCTCTACAATAAATCAAAATACTAGCTGGGTGTGGTGGTGCACACCTGTTGTTCCAGCTACTTGGAAGGCTGAGGCTGAAGGATCACCTGAGCCCAGCAGGTTGAGGTTGTGGTGGCCGTGAGCGTGCCACTGCCCTCCAGCCTGGGAGATAAGAGTGAGACTTCTACTCAAAAAAAAAAAAAAAAAAATTAGAATGCAGAAATTAGCAGACAATCCATTCCTACTGTATCTTTGTGTGAATGTGTTTGTGTGAGTGTATAAGTCTTTTCCCTAATTTGCTTTGGTGGGTCCTTCAAATGTTTCCTGGTTAAGTGGTAGAATTGTACAAGAAAAATGATATTGTGCCAACCCAGATGTCTGGTGTAATTTGGTTGTTAGTTTCCCAGAGCATGGTATTGTCTGTGGTGAGCAGCAGTCTGCTATAGGGTGGGATTTCCCTGTTAATAGCTGACTGTTTCCTCTTCTCTTTTGAAAGGAATGTGGATCCTAGTGATTTTCTCCTCTGATTTTATTGCTCAGAAATGAGGCAGATCAAAACATCCCAGAGAGCTTTATTGAATGCATTTTTGCACTAATTGGTCCTTAGTTTAATTTTGGTATATCCTTTGTTTTTTAAAAAAATTTCTCATTCCAAAACCATAAATAAAAGCCCCTTAAAAATGATAAAATTACATGAGTTTACGGACTCAGAGTTTTACAAACACAGTCGGAACTTAGCTTGGTGATATATAAAGTTTGTATCTTATTCCTAAGGATAAAGGCAGGTCACTGAAGACAGTTGGCAGCCACTGAGTTTTTGTCTTCATTTTTGTTCTGAAGGGGTTTTTATCTTGCTTTACCATTGCTCATCACAATTTAAAGATATGCTGATGCTGTGCTCAGCGACATACTGGGCTGGCTTTGTTGTAGATGAGAAGGCCACCAGGGAGCAACATTACTTGAAAGTTTAACAAGTCTTAAGCAGTTTTTAACACCAATTACATGCAACAGTTCCCATTCCTGAGTATTTATTTACAAGAAATGTAAAAATTAGCCTGTTAGCAAAGCATAACTGTGAGCTTTGAGTTACTAGATTTCTTTACACCTTGAGAGGACACTTGAAAACACTGTTCTTAACTTTGAACCATGACTGGTTCCATTATGTAATTATTTCAAATATTAAAAATGTATATATTTGATCTTGAAGACTCATTCTTTGAGAGTCTTGTATATAAATGGCATCATGTTATAATTGTGTGGAGCATACTAGAAAACGTAACTTGAAAATATGGCCTGAATTTTTTAAGGACTTGACTTTTTAGGACTGTTGGTGTCTGAAGGTCAAAGAAGTCATTACCTTATTTAGGATGAATCTACAATATATCTATGGAAATGCCTCTTTTTATTGTTGTGTTTTAAGTTCTGGTTTCTGAAGGGAAAATTTCAGCAAGATGCTGCTTGCAATTTATATGTTAATGTATTAGGCTTTTCTCAGATCCACCCCAGCTGAAGACTTGTTCCAGCAATTTTTTATGCGTCTGTCTTTCCTTCACACACTGCACAGTTACTGATTTTCCGGCATCATACTAGGTTGTTTTTATGTAGCTACTATTAGTTGAAGGTCTATTCAGGTAGATTTTATTTCTCTTGTGACCTTCTTCTGCTCTTTCAGCTATACTGATCTCAAGGGACCCCTCTAAAAATGAGAGACATCACCTAACCAAAACCCTTAGCTGGTGTCCACCATGTAACTGCATAACACAATTACATGTGAATAGGTCTGTGTTCTATTCATAGGTTAAAGTTTCTTTATGCTGCAGTGTTGGAACTGTCACAGTCAGTCAAGACTTAAATTAATTGTTTAATGTCAGATTTTGTTTCCAGGCTTCATGAAAACCTTTAGATTTTCAGAGTTTCTTGTTTTTTTAGAATTACAAAAAAGAATTAGATATGTTGAACTGACATATTCTAGTGTCTGGGAAGACACAAATAAGAAATTTCTATTTAATTGCTTGAACTTTTTGGGCTGTCTTGATCATAAGTTAATTTCAGTTTGGAAACCTTACACAATATGAATTCGTGCTACCCTTTCAAATTATTACAAAAATCCCTGAACATCTTAAGAGCCAGTCTTGATCTGGCAGTGAGAAAATTAAATGCACTTCCTTATTTGAACCTAAAATAAAATTGAATATATGTACATCTATTTATAAGGAAGGCTTGAAGTAGTTTTTCTGAAACTTATTGTGCCCCTGAACTCCTTGGAGGATCTTGTGCAAACACACTTTGAATCAGTAGGGCTGGCAGGAGGGGGGCTCTGATTTTGCATTTCTGACCAGTACCCAGATATGCCAGGGCCAACTGATGCATCCAAGGATATACTTTAAAGAGTCTATTCAGGCAGGGCACAGTGGCTCACACCTGTAATCCAAGCACTTTGGGAGGGCAAAGTGGGAGGACCACTTGATTCTAGGTGTTAGAGCTACAGAGAGCCATGATCCATGACACTGCACTCCAGCCTGGATGACAGACCTTGTCCCTTTTTTTTTTTTTTGAGTTGGAGTCTCACTCTGTTGCACAGGCTGGAGTGCAGTGGCATGCTCATGGCCACCCCAGCATTGACCTGCTGGGCTCTGGTGATCCACCTCAGCCTTCCAAGTAGCCAGAACTACAGGGGTACGCCACCACACCCGGCTAATTTTGTATTTATTGTAGAGAACAGGTCTTGCCAAGATGCCCAGGCTGGCCTCAAACCCGCGGACTCAGGCAATCTACTCGCCTTTGCCTCCCAAAGTGTTGGGATTACAAGCTGAGCCACTGAGCCTACCTTGCCTCTTAAAAATATTTTGTCCTAACAGACTACATGAATGCAACTTAATTTTCTTTTTAAGTGGATTTTAAAGAGAAAAAAACATTTAAAAAATTATTTTATTAGCCAGGCGTGGTGACTCATGCCTATAATCCCAGCACTCTGGAGGCTGAGATGAGAGATTGGCTGAACTCATTGTTTCGAGACCAGCAAGATGAGGCAACTTGGCAAGATCTCATCTCTACAATAAATCAAAAAATTAACCGGGCGTGGTGGTGTGTGCCTGTGGTCCCAGCTACTTGGAAGGGTGAGGTAGAAGGATTGCCTGAACCTAGCGGGTTGAGGCTGTGGTGGCCATGAGCGTGTCACTGTACTCCAGCCTGAGTGATAGAGTGAGACTCCAATTAAAAAAAAAGTGAGGGTTAACTACATAAGTAGGCTGCATGCAGGTGAAGTTTGGGCTTCTAGCAGGCCCTTACTCATAGTGAATGAGGTGTTGTCACATGTCCCTCACCTGAGAAAAACATTTTTGAGACAAATAATACATGTTATATACATGAACATAAAGTAATCTTACAAAATGATGCCTGAGAACAATGCTAATATTTAGCCTTTTGTTTCCTGCCAGCCCCTGAAGATTTTCTTTTCAGAGAGACTTGTGTTGTTACTCACTCTGATTCTTAGTGTAAAATCACTGATTCTTCCCTGTAAATTATGAAGTGTGGAAGTCCATGATGATCTTGTGAAGAGTACTGTTTCAAGTATTAATCAGGCATGAATACCAGCTGTGGTGAACAAACTGAGAAAATATCTGGCTTGGGAGCTAAGTTGAACTGAACAGTATATCTTTATTTTTGTCCTTTCATAGTTAAACTTTAAATAAATGCAAATAAACATAAGCAGGTGTGCAGTGTTTAGATGAGGCTTATTTACCCAACTCTTAAGTTCTGTGAATGTCCCCAATTTATAAAATCAGTAAACTGCTGAAAGGCTTGATATCAAATTGGTTACAGATTTCTCTGGGATATGTTTCAGCCTTCTTTTAACCATATGGAATTGAGAAATAGTTTTGTCCAGCAAAAGTTGATGAAATTGATATGTAAATATCACTAGGAATAAAAGGGTATGAGAAGATACCGGAAGCAGGAAAAAAAAGTCAATCCAGGTGTCAGGAAGAAAATGGAACGCTTGTGGTGGCTCACACCTATGATTCTGGGAACTTGTGAGGCAGAGGTGAGAGGATTGACCAGCCTGGCCAACTTGGCAAGACCTCATCTCTACAGTAAATCAAAAAATTAGCCAGTTTTGGTGGCTTGCGCCTATAGTTCCAGCTACTTTGAAGGCTGAAGTGGAAGGATCACCTGAGCCCAGCAGGTGAGGCTTTGATGGCCATGAGGCTGACACTGCCCTCCAGCCTGGGGGACAGAGTGAGATTCCGACTCAAAAACAGACCAAAAAAAAATAGAAGTATTTAAAACCCAGGAGCTGTTAATATAACAGTCATACTGTAGACCAATTTTTGATAATCTAATAGTTTTTTTTTTGTAATGTGATTATGGTAAAATATTGAAATATTTATGTTCATTTATCTGCATTTGAGTGCTTGTGTTTTCATCTTTAATTGACAGATTCTTTGGATTTTATTTTATTATTTGAGTGAGTCACAAAGGCCAAATTAAGGATGACAATTTAAGGTGCACAGGAATGATTTCAATAAAAACAAAATTCTTTTCATGCCTTGTTGTTTGACTTAAATGACACTCCCGACTCGTCTACTCTGCTATGTCTCGTATCAGTTGCATTGATGACATGTATGTATGTATGTATGTATGTATGTATTTAGGAGTATCACTCTGTTGCCCAGGCTGAAGTGCAGTGGTACACTCACAGCCACTGCAGCCTTGGCGTGCTAGGCTCAGGTGATCCTTCTGCCTCCGCCTTCCAAGTAGCTGGGACTACAGATATGTGCCACCTGTCTTTTGTTTTTTTTTAATTTATTGTAGAGACGAGGTCTTGCCAAGTTGCCCAGACAGGTCTCTGGCAGTCCTCTCGCCTCTGCCTCCTAAAATGCTGGGATTACAGGCATGAGCCACCATGCCTGGTGGATTGATGACTTTTAGATTCTCATGCACTGAATGAGAGCTGAATCGTTAAGTAGCCAAATCCCTCATTTTTTGCGTATACTTAGGTTTAGTCACTGAAGCTCATGGAATTGAAACCATGGCCATTTTTGTCTTAAGTATATAACTTCACTGTTATTTAACCTATTTTACTTTCTTGCAGGTACTTTTTTCCCCCAGTGGACATTTATTGCATATTTCATATGCCATTCATGTTAGGAGCTAAGTGGAGGTGATACTGACATAGGCTAGATCTCTCTAGTAGCATTAGAATGTCTGGCTGGGTGTGGTTGCTCACACTTGTAATCCCAGCACTTTGGGAGGCCAAAGCAGAAACCCTTGAGCCCAGGAGGTTGAGACCATTCTAGACAACACAGGGAGACCTCATCTCTTCCAAAAGAAAAATCAGCTGGGCTTGGTGGTGTGTGCCTATAGTCCCAGCTACTCTGGAGGCTGAGGCGGGAGGATCACCTGAGCCTGGGAGATGGAGGCTGCAGAGAGCCATGATCGTGCCACTGCTCTTCAGCCTGGGTGACAGTAAGACCTTTACTCAATAAGTAAAGCACACATTAAACTGTTCAGTAGGACCAGTAGACATATGTACTAAATACTATAGGAATTATCAAATTTGATCAGCTAACTTCAAGGTCAAGGAGAAAAGGGCAATGGAAAGGACTTTAGTGATTATCATATCTATTCTGCCCAATGTAATTTTGACAACCTTCTCTGGGCCGTTATCTTGAGGTCTGTATGTGAGTCGTAACTCTCTCAGGACAAGTGGTTTTATGTGCATTAAAAGGAAATAAAAATTTTTTATTTCACTCTGTTGCCCAGGCTGGAGTGCAGTGGCACGCTCACGGCCATTGCAGCCTCAGCCCACTGGGCTTAGTGATCCTTCCACCTCAGCCTTCCAAGTATTGGAATTACAGGTGTGCGCCATTAGCTCCGCTAATTTTTTGATTTAGAGACAAGTTCTTGCCAAGTTGCCCAGGCTGTCCTCTTGCCTCCACTTCCAAAGTGCTGGGATTAGAGGCGTGAACCATCATGCCTGGCCCAAAATAAAATTTTAAAGTTCAACTCTTCATTTGAGCCGTATTTCAAGTGTTCAAAAGCATTTGCATTGTAAGTACTCAATAGCTATAGTGAGTGACTGCCATATTGGACACTGCCGATCATGGAACATTATGATTGCAGAAAGTTGGCGTTGGACAGAGCGGTGTAGGTTTTAATGAAGACCTAAGGGCAGAGGAAAGTGCTTGTTAATAGCCAGCATAGGACAAAAAGATTTTTAGCAAATCTGTTGAAACAAGAAAGGCATTAATTCTGTACTTAATTATACGGCTGGGTGCAGTGGCTCATGCCTGTAATCTCAGCACTTTGGGAGACAGAGGTTAGAGAATTGCCTGAGCCCACGGGCTGGAGAAGAGCCTGGACAATATGGCGAGACCTTGTCTCCACAATAAATCCAAAAAATTAGCCACGTGTGGTGGTGCATGCCTGTACTTCCCAGCTTCTTGGAAGGCTGAAGCAGGATAGCCTGATGCCAGCAGGTCAAGGCTGCAGTGACTGTGAGCGTGCCACTCATTGCACTCCGGCCTGGATGACAGAGTAAGACTGACTCAAAAAAATAACAAAAGGAAAAACTAGTGAGCACTTTGACATTGTAGACTTCAAAAACTTATGATGAAGATTTAGGTTTTTTTCCCGTAAATGTTATGGTTTTGGGACATACTGTACCAAAGTGAAGAGACATTGTAGATGGAAAAGCTGCTGATACTAAAATTTCATTTTGTTTATTATATTACTGAGGGTGTCCAAATTCTTGGTTAATAGGGAGATTGTGAATGCCAAAGATGAATTTAAGGCTAGAAGCACAAAATAAGATAAAGCAGCCCTTGATTTTAAGCAGGTTCCAATCTAAGGAAACCAGTGCTTGCCAAGAATTTGAATGATGTGACAGTTAATAAGATAGTGTGGCCAAGCACGAAACCCTGGCAACAATACTCAATCTCTCTTCTAGGAAGCATGGCAGTGACATTGTGTATAAATTGAAGACAGACTGCTCTCACACCGAAGTGTGAATGAATTTTATTGCCTTGGAATCACAGGCGTCACCTTCATGTTTTGTTTGGCCAGATCCTGGCTTTAGTAGAGACTTCTCTTTAATAGAGACCCAGCTTCTCTAGGTCCTAACCAGACCCAGTCCCAAATCGTTCTCTCAGGCCTCACACTCTGAACTCCATCAGCTTCATGTTTCACCACTTAATATTGCATTTTGCCACCATTTATTTTACCATTCACTTCTCCACTCCTGCTCCCCGTGACATACTTATGGAGAGAATGTAAATGCACTGCCATGGAATCTGGGACTTTCGGTGCTATTTGGTCCTTTTACTTTTCTCACACTGCAGCTGTAATTACTGTTCTTGAGCCCTCAGTGCTATAATGGGTATTGAAAAAATACACACTCATTTGTAATCCCAGAACTTTGGGAGGCTGAGATGTGAGTTACTTGAGGCCAGGAGTTTGAGGCCAGCCTGGGCAACATGAAAACCCATCTCTGTCATATTTAAAAGTATATATATGTTTACGCTGAATGACTGAAAGTCATTTGATTCTTCCACTCAGCAAATAACCCTCAAGCTTAACAAAAATTTGACTTCAACGATGTTATTAGGCACATTCTTTTAAATTTTAGCTATACAGTTTATGACAGCATCCATCTTCAACTCTGCTTTTTTCTGTGAATGTACTCCATGCATCCTGTCCAGATCTCCCACACCCCACTGGTGTTCTCTAACTGCATTCTACAGTTTCTGGATATGTCTGTTATCTTCTTTCCTCAGGATATGTTTTGAAGATCAACACAAAAAACTTACCTTGGATCACATCTTGACACCGTGCTACCGAGATTCCAGGAGTATCTTTTTTTTTTTTTGAGTCAGAGTCTCACTCTGTCGTCCAGGCTGGAGTGCAGTGGCATGTTCACACCCACCCCAGTGTCGACCTGCTGGGCTCAGGCGATCCTTCTGTCTCCACCTTACAAGTAGCTTGAGCTACAGGCATGCGCTACCAAGCCCAGCCAATTTTTTGATGTATTGTAGAGACAAGGTCTTACCAAGTTGCCCAGGCTGGTCTCGAACCCCTGGGCTTAGGCCTCCCAAAGTGCTGGGATTACAGGCTTGAGCCACCATGCCCAGCCCAGAAGTATCTTAAAGTTCATGTGCTCTCCAAATGTCTCACTGCACCTATTCTGTTTTGTGCCTCACCATTCCACTGCTGACTGGTCACTGGCGACAGCCTAAATGAGGAACGATGGTGTTGTCAGGCGCTGCCCCTAGTTTATCCTTTCACACTATGAGCATTTGCTGTCTACTTGGGACTCATCTTGCATCTAGGATGTCGCTTTTGCCTTGTTCCTTTAGGCTGTGGCTTTCCCAGTGTCCTGCTGGCTCACCCTTGGGGCATCTTGATGTTCATATTTATAAGAAAAAGGAATACGGAAAAGTGGAGTCTATGTAATTAAAAATCCGTTTTATCGCCTTTTTTGTTTTCCTTTTTGCAGGAATGTATTTTGACAGTTAATGTAAATAGAATAAATCATGTCTATTTTTTCATTTTACGGAATAAAAGATTTTGTTATACATACTTTTTATGAACCATTTTAACGACTTTTTGTGAGATAGGTAAACCAAACAGCTTTCCAGTTTTTGCTATATCAAACTCCATGGATATCTGCACAAAATGTTTTGTACTGAGATCTTTCTAGGAGTATCTTACCGGCATTTTAAGACATCCTACTCATGAGCAAATTGCGTCAGAGCCTGAACTAGCTGATGGGATTCAGCCGGTGCTTACTCCGTGAGCTGGCAGGAGCCTTCTTAGCACTTGGGACAAAATGGGCAAACAGAAAGCTGCAAGTGTGGACGCGCAGAGGGGACGGGAAGAACTTGAAGGCTTTTCTGTTGTTCGACACCACCCCCTCCAACTTACCTTTTCCTCGTTAATGGAAATGATTACTTCTGTACTTAAGTGTGAAGGTACTGTGTATAAAACCGATTAAAATGTGTGGTTCTGGCCGGGATGGTGGCTCAGCCTGTAATCCCAGCACTTTGGGAGGCCGAGGTGAGTGGATTGCCTGAGTGCGGGTTCGAGACCCGCCCGGGCAACTTGGCGAGACCTCATCTCTACAATAAATCAAAAATTAGTCGGGCGTGGTAGCGTGTGCCTGTAGTTCCGGCTACTAGGAAGGCTGAGATGGAAGAATCGCCGGAGCCCAGCCGGTCGAGGCTGCGGTGGCCAGGAGCGTGCCACTGCACTCCAGACTGGGCGACGGAGTGAGATTCCAACTCAGAAAAAAAAAAAAAAAAAAGGTTCTGAAGCAGCGTTGATAAGGGATGGGGCCTTAGGCGCCAGGACATGGCAGGGAGAATTTAAACACTCCACAAAAACGCGTTTTATTTCACTTTTCGGTGCGCGCTGGCAACAGGCGTCGTGTCCCGGTCCCTGCACCCTTACCACCCCGGACGGGCGTGAGGCGCGGCGCTGGCCGGCAAGCAGCAGCAGCGAGCGGCGGTGGGCTGGCCCTGCTTCAGTCTTGGGTCGACAGGGACGCACCGTCTGGGTTACCCGATTTGCAGTCTGGGACCGGCTCCCAGTCCCCCAACAGTCAAGCCACAGGGCGGGGACGACGGAGTTACTATTTTAGCTCGCATCCTCTGCATGAATGAGGCTGTTCGTATTTTGAGAAGCCGTACAGATACTGCGGGAAAATGTAGGACAGTAGGTGAAAGACGCCATCACCCCCCGCCGGGCCGGGTCCGTCTGGGAGTTTCCGGCTCAGCGCACCACCGTGGGATCCTGCCCCACGCCAGAAGCCCCGCCCTTATCTGCCCCGCCCCCAACGCCCCGCGCCCCTACCGGCCCCGCCCCCAGTCCCCGCCCTTCGGGTGCACAGCTTTCCTCCGGCCCCGCCCTTAAGTACGAATTGTTCTTTCCTCACCCGTCGGCAGCCAACGACGCCGGCGGCGGAAGTGACGACATCGGAGCAGTCTCTTGGGCGGGACTGGGCCGGGTAGCTCCCAGGCCGTGGTTTCACATCCGAAACAAAACAGCGGCGGCTTGGAGAGGAACCTGCGTTGCGGGCGGCGGCGACGAGGTAAGGGTAGGTGTGCGAAGGGCCCGGGGAGGACGGAGGCAGCGGACATGAGCGGCGCAGGCCGGCCGTTTGTGGCGCCCGGGCCGCGGAGCCGCTGTCTTCGACCCGGGCGGGCGCTGCCGGGCGAGCCACGGTACCCGCAGGGAGCCTGGGGGGGCGGCTCACGGCTCGGCCGGGCGCAGCGGGGCCAGGGAAGCGGGTCCCGCGGAGTATTTTCTGCGGGTCTGGCAGGCGGGTCGCTGTCCTGGCGGCGCGGGGCGGGGGAAGAGGACCCGCCTGCGGCCTTCGCCGCGCCTCCGCCCCGGGCGGGCTTCAGGGTCCAGGCGGGCGGCGGGCCTGGCCTCCTCCCTGCCTCGGACGTCGCCGGCGCATGTTCGTCACTGGCTCCTGCTCAGGGCTCTTGGCGTGCTGTGGGAACAGATCCCGGCGCGGACCGGCAGCGAAGGGGCAATGCGGTAGGGGTGGGCGGGGCTCAGCCGGACCCGATGGGAGTGCGGTTCCACCTGCGGGGCGGCACAGGCTTGGAAGAGACGAGGAGAGTGCCAGGGAGTCAGGTGGGAGCCAGGAATGCAGTGTAAACGGGGCGGGAGGATTACGTTTCAAAGGGACAGGCGTCCTCAGAAATCAGGAAGTACAGGGGAGAACGGCCCAAGACGAAGGAGTGGTGTGGACGTGTCGCTTTTACAGTGCCAGCAGGAGAACATGCCGTACGTCAGGACTGCAGTGTAAGCAGGAGTCCCTTCAGCAGGAGAAAATGTTCTGCGACAGGACTGGAGTGTAGACAGAAGTCCCTTGAGCAGGTGAACGTCTTCTGCGACAAGCCTGGAGTGTAGACAGGAGTCTCTTGAGCAGGTGAACATGTGCTGTGACAGGACTGCGGCGTAGACAGGAGTCACTTCCTAGCGTCCAGGTGATTGGAGCCCTGAAGAGCCATCTAAGGAGAGGGGGTCGAGAACAGACACAGGGACACTCAGGAGATTAGAGGTCGTTAGTAGGAGGGGACCACCACGAGCTGTGTCACCCATGCTGAGCAAGGTCAGAGGCTTTGGGAGGAACCGGTGGTCAGAGCTTTGTGTTTAGGTGGAGTATCAGGAGAGCAGAAAGGATTTAGTAGCTCTGTCCAGTGGTATCCATTTCCACAGAGAATTTGAGACAATCATTCGGACAATTATGACCTCCTTGAAGAGTTATTGAAATTAAGTGACTTTACTGGGAGAGATTTTTTATAGTTATAGAGAACCATAGTCGTATACACAGTTCTGAAATCCAAAAACTCATGAAAACCAAAAGATTTTTTAAACTAATTTGACAGCACAATGTGACCTGTACGTAGGTAAAGTCTTTTTATGTAATGTAAAACTATTCATTTGTTTTACTATAGACTTGCTTTTCTGGTTCTATGGTAGACCTGTGGGGAAATTATATAAAATATGGTATTTGCATTCTATTACCACTACAAAGTGCAGGAAAAAAAAAATCTGAATTCTAAACACATTTAGTCCTATGGGTTTCAGATATGGGATTCTAGACTTGTAAGCCTTTGTCCATTTGTATGATGCCTTCTGAGCCAGCGTAACTGTTATTTAAAACAAGCTGCTCACCTTGATTTTTCACTCCCCAGCCTAGAGAACTGTGTGCAATGAATTTCTGTTGTTTTTGAATTAAAAAAACAAAACAAAAACAAGTTGCTATAGTAACTGCATTGCAGACCTCCCAAACTCTACCGCTTGGTGCTTGGTGTATTCTTCTCGAGGCTCTGCTACAAGGCTCAGGACAGGTTTGTGGATGGGGGCGCAGTTCTTATTTGTATGTCTTCTTGTGGAGCCATGGCTAGATTAGGGGCATTGGCAATTCATGGAAAGCTTTTCTCAAGGTAACAGCAGAAGCATAGGCAGGCAAGGCCAGCTGCACAGGCCAGTGTAAGTGTCTGCTTTTTTTTTTTTTGAGTAAAAGTCTCACTTTGTCGCTCAGGCTGGAGTGCAATGGGATGTTCATGGCCACTGCAGCCTCAGCCTCCTGGGCTCAGGCGATCCTGCCTCAGCTTTCCAAGTAGGTAGAACCACAGGCATGTGCCCGACTAATTTTTTGATTTATTGTAGAGACGTGGTCTTGCCAAGTTGTCCAGGTTGGTCTCGAACCCTGAACTCAGGCAATCCTCTTGCCTCTGCCTCCCTAAGTGCTGGGATTACAGGTGTGAGCCATCACGCCCAGCAAGTGTCTGCTTGTTCCACATCTACTGGGGTCACATTGACCAATGCAGGTCATCCAGTCATGCCCAAAGGCGTGGGGTGGGTAGCAGACTGAACCCACCATGAAGAGCCAAGCAAATCACAGAGTCAAACCCAACATCACTGGAGAAAAGTGTACTCCTCCCTTGTGGAGGCGGGAGGAGGGAGTGGATATTTGCTGAATAATAATATGATCTACCACAGATGGCTCACAGAGGTGGAGTGGGATGGGAGGAAGAAAAATCACCAAGTAGGTTGTATCACTGTTGTTGCTCTTTTTAGCATCTGTCACTTTCACAAAGCCTCTACAGGGTGGGGAAGACAATTTGCTCCCAGCCTTTTAACAATCAGAGGGGTCAAGCTGGGCATCATTGTTAACTTATAGTCCTGGCTTCTTGGAAGACTGAGGTGGGAGGATCACTTGAGCTCAGGAGGTCGAGGCCGTGGTAAGCGGTGGTCGAATCACTGTTCTCCAGCCCTGGTGACAGAGTGAGACCCAGTCTCTAAAAACAAAAAGAAAAAAATTAGAGGAGTCGTTTCAGAATGTATTTCTAATGTTTTAAATTAATTTTAAATTATTTTTATGAATTTCAATTATAGAATGTAGTTTAGGGTTTGATTAATTTTTTTTTTTTTTTTTTTGAGTAGGGGTTTTACTCTGTTTCCCAGCCCAGGCTGGAGTAAAGTGATCACAGTTTACCACAACCTCAACCTCCTGGGCTCAGGCGATCCTTCTGCCTCAGCCTCCCGAGTAGCTGGGATTGTTGGAAGGCATTGTTGGAAGGCACTCACTACTACGCCTGGCTAATTTTTGTTTTTTTATAGAGACAAGGTCTCACCTTGTGCCCAGGCTGGTCTCGAACTTTTGGGCTCAAGCGATCCCCTTGCCTCGGCTTCCCAAAGTGTCAGGATTACAGTTGTGAACCACTGCACCCGGCAGAGTTGGGTTACATTTATTGTTGGTTATGAGGCTTTGAAAACTCAAGTAGAGGCTTTTTCAGCAGATCCCCATAGTCAGAACTTAGGTTGCCTGTCCAGGAAGAAGCTGTCAAAGTAACACTAAGCCTGATTAAAAACTGTTTTTTTTTTTTTTTGAGTAGAACTCTAACTCTATCACCCAGGCTGGAGTGCAGTGGCACACTTACAGCCACCACGGCCTCAGCCTGCTGGGCTCAGGTGATCCTTCCACCTCAGCCTTCCAAGTAGCTGGAACCACAGGCACATGCCACCATGTCTGGCTAAATTTTTGGTTTATTGTAGAGACACGGTCTAGCCAAGTTGCCCAGGCTGGTTTTGAACCCGTGGGCTCAGGCAATCTGCTCACCTCGACCTCCCAAAGTGCTGGGAGTACAGGCTTGAGCCACTGCACCTGGCCCTGATTAAATACTTTTGCAGGAAAGGAATAGATCACACACTGTTTTGGCATTGGAAAAACTTTTTTTTTTTTTAGTTGGAGTCGCACTCTGTCATCCAGGCTGGAGTGCAGTGGTATGCTCAATGGCCACAGCAACCTCAACCTGCTGAGTTCTGTAGATCCTTCTGCCTCAGCTTTCCAAGTAGCTGGACCCACAGTTGAGTACTACTACACCCAGCTAACTTTAAAAATTTTTTTTATAGAGACAAGGTCTCACCATGCTGCTCAGGCTGGTCTAGAACTCCTGAGCTCAGGCAATTCTCTTGCCTTCATCTCCCAAAGTGTTGGGATTATAGGCGTGAGCCACTGCACCCAGCTTTTTTCTTTTTTTTGAGTTGCGGTGGCCATGAGTAAGCCACTGTGCTCCAGCCTGGGCTACATACAGAGTGAGACTCCAACTCAAAAAATAAGTAAAAATAAAATGGACATTCATTGGGTTTTAGTACATCCACAATGTTGTACAACCCTTACCACTATCTAATTGCAGAGCATTTCCTCACCCTGACAAGGAACTCCTTGAACATTAAGCACTTACTCCCTATTAACCACTCCTGCAGCTCCTGGTAACCACAAACTTGCTTTCTATCCTCGTGTATTTGCCTGTTCTGGGCATTCATATGCATGGAATCATACAGTATGTGACTTTTTGTGTCTGGCTTCTTTCACTTAGCAGAATTTGTTTGTTTGTTTGTTTTTTGAGTCAGAGTCTCATTCTGTCACCCAGGCTGGAGTGCAGTATCACACTCAAGGCTACTGCAGCCTCGACCTGCTGGGCTCAGGTGATCCTTCCACTTCAACCTTCCAAGTAGCTGGAATCCCAGGCGTGCACCAACATGCCTGGCTAATTTTTTGATTTATTGTAGAGATGAGGTCTTGTTAACTTGCCCAGGCTGATCTCGAACCTCTGAGCTCAGACAGTCCTCTCGCTTCTGCCTTCCAAAGTGCTGAGATTACAGGTGTAAGCTGACCCACCCAGTCTTGAATGTTATTTTTAATAGACTTACTTGGATATTTCAAACATTGCTCCTGTGATACTTTTTGAAGTACTGTTGGGTAGAAGACTTTCTGGTTAGACAGACTTTTCTGTTCAGCACCTTTAAGCTCCGGGATTATCTCGGTAGTTCTCCTCAGGGAAGTTTTTTAGTCTCTTCGTATATAACAGAAAGAAATCCTAGTTGTCCCTAGAGGAGGATTTCTTTTTCTTTTATCTGATGTCTTGGGAGAAAAGCGTGACTGTGAATTCAAGTATGTGTGCTGTCAGTCTTCATCAGGTGGCTTGGAACGAAAACCCCCTCCTCCCATTTGGTGTTCACAGGGCTTAACCAAGAATGTCATGAAGCCTACTAGTGTCTTTTGCCAGCTGCTTGAACAGAAGGGTCATTGACTTTCTCCATGCAGTCATCAATTGTTTTCTACTGTCCCTGGTCCACAATCAAACCTCCTGCCCTTTTCTTTGTACCAACAGCATCTGTTTGTTCACCAGGCTGACTGCAGCCTCACTGTTGCCTGCCTCTGTTTCCCACTGAGATTAGTGTAGAGAGCAGTTCTCCTGGGGAGGTCCTGGGTCATCATGATCTTAGTGTGGGGAGACATGAGGGTTCTGGGTCCTGGAGACATGAGGGTTCTGGGT
The DNA here is from genome assembly GCA_963574415.1 of Tarsius wallacei. Taxonomy (NCBI): domain Eukaryota; kingdom Metazoa; phylum Chordata; class Mammalia; order Primates; family Tarsiidae; genus Tarsius; species Tarsius wallacei. Next base: position 21,306 of record CAUYQG010010766.1, read on the forward strand.
TCTTAGTGTGGGGAGACATGAGGGTTCTGGGTCCTCACTGTTGCCTGCCTCTGTTTCCCACTGAGATTAGTGTAGAGAGCAGTTCTCCTGGGGAGGTCCTGGGGCATCATGATCTTAGTGTGGGGAGACATGAGGGTTCTGGGTCCTGGAGCTGGCTGTGCCCTTGTGCCTGACTGACTGCCCAGGCATCTCCTTCATGAGATTCTTTTAAAAGAGTCAAATGAGGCTGGGTGTGGTGGCTCAAGCCTGTAATCCCAGCACTTTGGGAGGCTGAGGTGAGAGGATTGCCTAAGCTCAGGGGTTTGAGACCAGTCTGGGCAGCTTGGTGAGACCTCATCTCTGCAATAAATTTTAAAAAATTAGCCAGGCTGGATGGCACGCACCTGTAGTTCCAGCTACTTGTAAGGTTGAGGCAGAAGGATCACCTGAGCCCAGCAGGTTGAGGCTGCAATGGCCGTGAGCATGCCACTCCACTCTAGCCTGGGCGACAGAGTAAGACTGTGACTCAAAAAAAAAAAAAAAGAGTCAAATGGAGTAATGTGAAAAGAACTTTAGAGATAGTATTAGAATATGCTAAAGCAACTGCTTTATTGCTGATGATTCTTACAGGAGTTGTCTGAGAAAGCTTCAATATAATCACTTTGTATGGTTTCAACAGATCCTATGTGTATAAGGGTAAATGTGGAAACCAATTAAAATGTCCAGATTCTCATTACAGGTTATCCTTTTAAAAAAATAATACTAGGACTATAAATGAGGAATGCTTTTCACATGTAAGTTTTTACTTTCTAGTTAGACCAGTTATTGAAGCTTAAGATCATTTACTACACCAGGCACGGTGGCTTATGCCTGTAGTCCCAGCCCTTTGGGAGGCAGAGGTGAGAGAATTGCCTGAGCCCAGGGCTTCGAGACTGGCCTGGGCAACTTGGCGAGACCTTGTCTCTACAATAAATAAATAAAAATTAACTGGGCATAGTGGCACATACCTGTGAGGTCTTTGGAAGGCTGAGGCAGAAGGATCACCTGAGCCAAGCAGGTCGAAGCTGTGGTGGCTACGAGCATTCCACTGCACTCCAGTCTGGGTGACAGTGAGACTTTGACTCAAAAAAAGAAAAAAAAGATCATTTACTGCTAAACAGTGATTTTACTGGTAATAAAAATCAGCTCAGTATACTTTAATACTCATTGCAGTGAACTCCTAAAGGGCAAGGATGGAGTTTTAGATAGAGGCAATAGAGTAATACGTGAATTCTGGCTCTTGGCTTGCCAGATGTGACCTTAGGTAAGGTAGTTAACGTCTGTGTGCCTGCATTATTTTCATCTGTAAAATGGGTAAACATAACAAGTTAATTTATTAAATCTTTTCAGTGTTTATCTTTGAGTTTTACACGTAAGTAGACATTCTTATTTAGTGAATGGGTAATCTCTTCTTCTTATTCAGAGTTTTTTAATTTATATTAAATTTTTTTTTTTTTTGAGTTGGAGTCTCACTCTCACCCAGACTGGAGTGCAGTGGCCGCTCCCGGCCACCGCGGCCTCGACCTGCTGGGCTCTGGCGATCCTTCTGCCTCAGCCTTCCAAGTAGCTGGAACCACAGGTGCGCGCTACCACGCTCAGCTAATTTTTGATTTATTGTAGAGATGAGGTCTCACCAAGTTGCCCAGGCGGGTCTCGAACCTGTGGGGTCAGGCAATCCACTCACCTCAGCCTCCCCAAGCGAGGGATTACAGGCTTTTATATTAAATTTTAAAAAAATTTTATTTTTAGAGTCACTAGATAAATATTGTGATATAAAAATTTACAGAGATATAAAAATTAGGTTGGATTGGTTGGCATAGAAAAAGGAATGTTGAGGAGAACATTTCTCAAGGTCATTCCTCAAGGTCTCACTCTCTTGCCCAGGCTGGAGTGCAGTGGCACAATCATGGCTCACTGCAGCTTTAACCTCCTGGGCTCAGGTGATCCTCCCACCTCAGCCTCCCAAGTAGCTGGGATTTCAGGCACATGCTACCACAGCTGGCTGTATTTTTAATCCACTTTATTTTTAAAACAAATTTGCGTATGTCTTGTTTAGTTGATATCAGTTTGCAGTTCCCTGTTATCACGCCAGCTGACAGTGAGCTGAAGGTGAGGGAGGAGAAACATGGCCATGGTATATAAGAGCATGAGGTAGAAAGGAATGCTTGCATGGTTAAACATTGTCGTGCTTTGAACTTAAGTGTTAAGGATTAATTGAACTTGAAATTTTTACTTGAGGAAAAAGTTATGTTAGGCGTTTTTGCTGAAAAATCACTAGAAGAATAAAATGGAATATTTAGAGAGTAGAGGAGCCTAAAGTTAAAAGTGAAACAGGACATTGCACTGCATGCTTTTTAATGCAGATACGTATATGGTAATGTTATAGATACTATGTATTAATTAGAGTCCTGCTCAGGTATGTACACAGATTTTCCCTTCTATATTTCTGAAGTCTTTAAAGGAAAAGCAGACATTGAAATAATAAAGAATCGGCTGGGCCAGGTGCAGTGGCTCATGCCTATTATCTCAGCACTTTGGGAAGCCGAGGTGAGAGGATTACCTGAGCCCATAAGTTCGAGTCCAGCCTGAGCAACTTGGTGAGACCTTATCTCTACAATAAATCAAAAAATTAGCCAGGCGTGGTGGTATGTGCCTGTAGTTTCAGCTACTTGGAAGGCTGAGGTGGAAGGATCGCCTAAGCCCAGAAGGTGAAGACTGCAGTTGCCGTGAGTGTGCCACTGCACTCCAGCCTTGGCGACCGGGTGAGACTTCAACTCAAAAAGAAAGGAAAAAAAAAAAAAAAAGAATCGGCTGACGGGCAGATGGGGATGTGGTCTCAGGAGAGTGAACTCTGGGAGACATAGTCACATCTGTAAAAATCACTATGCTAGGACTGGAAGGAAAGACCTGTAAGTGGGACTCGGGAGTCTGTGATGCTTGTCCTGGTTGGCCCAGTTGTGCCAAGACCCTGAATTTCACTGGGTCTCCTTGTGCTTTTGGAAGATATGTTTGTTCTCTGTGCACCTGCCTTGGGATACTGTGATAAGGAGAAGATGAGATGATAGAAAGAATTTTGCTAATTAAAAGCATTAGATAGGCTGGCACAGTGGCTCACGCCTATAATTCCAGCACTTTGGAAGGCAGAGGCTAGAGGTTTGCCTTAGCCAAGGGGTTCTAGACCAGCCTGGGCAACTTGGCGAGACCTCATTTCTACAGTAAACCAAAAAATTAGCCAGGTGTGGTGGTGCACGCCTATAGTTCCAGCTATTGGAAGGCTGAGGCAGAAGGATCGCCTGAGCCCAGCAGGTTGAGGCTACAGTGACTGAGCTTCATGCCACTACATTCCAGCCTAGGTAAGAAAGTGAGAATCCAACTAAAAAAAAATTTTTTTAAAAAAGCACTACATAAATGTAAAGATGTAACAATTAAGGAGACATAAATATAAAGTTGGATTGGTTGGCACAGGCAAAGAAATTTTTTAAAAAACTTTTTACTTTAAAGATGGAGGTAAAATTCATGGTTAGGTTTACAAATATTTATTATGCAGGTACCCTTGTTGATGAGATATGCCCCCCTTTCCCCTGGCAGTTTCCCACTACTGCCAATCCCTTTCTTTTTTTTTTTTTTTGAGTTGGAGTCTCACTCTGTCACCCAGACTGGAGTGCAGTGGCCGCTCCCGGGAGCGACCACTGCAGCCTCCACCTGCTGGGCTCCGGCGATCCTTCCACCTCAGCCTTCCAAGTAGCTGGAACTACAGGCACGTGCTACCACGCCCGGCTACTTTTTTGATGTGTTGTAGAGATGAGGTCTCGCCAAGTTGCCCAGGCGGGTCTCGAACCCGCGGGCTCCAGCAGTCCACTCACCTCAGCCTCCCAAAGTGCTGGGATTACAGGCTGAGCCACCAAGCCTGTTGCCAATCCCTTTCTTATTATTTTACGATAATTGTTCAAGGTTCACTTATGAGTGAGAACATGTGATACTCAGTTCTTTGTTTCTGTGATAGACCACTCAATATTAGGAATCTTGAGAACATTGTTCAAGGTCCTTCAGCTCCTTTTGCTCAAACTCTGAAGTCATTAAGTGTCTTTGTGATTGAAAATACTTGGTGTCTCAGCCGGCTCGGTGGCTCAGCCTGGTAATCCCGAGCCTTGGGAGGCTGAGGTGAGTGGATTGCCTGAGCCCACGGGTTCGAGACCCGCCTGGGCAACTTGGCGAGACTTCATCTCTACAATAAATCAAAAACTAGCTGGGCGTGGTAGCGCGTGCCTGTAGTTCCAGCTACTTGGAAGGCTGAAGCGGAAGGATCGCTGGAGCCCAGCAGGTCGAGGCTGCGGTGGCTGGAAGCGGCCACTGCACTCCAGTCTGGTCGAGAGTGAGACTCCAACTCAGAAAAAAAAAAAAGAAAATATTTGGTGTCTCAAGTGGATCCACTCATTGCTGAAGAAGTACCATGAGCTGACAAGCTCATTCACGTTCATGGCAAATTAATGCATTTCTGATTTATAAGTTGGTCTTATAAGTGTTTGATTGGTTTGAATGAATTTACTAGGATTTAATCAACAATGGATGACCTGGTCAATCCTGTTTCAGACCTAATCTGGAAGCCTGCAAGTGACAGCAGCCCTCAGGGTCCTTAGCCAGCTTGACCTGCAGGAGAACACATGAAAGAAAGGTTTGTTTCTGCTGAGTGTAATTTATGAAAGTCCCTAAAAATAAAAGTATAATCATAATGCCGAAAGTTCTGTTTTCTTTTTTTCTTTTCAGAATCCCAAGAGGCTTTGTTGTCTGTGAAAAAGTGTTTCTGTACAGTTGCTCCAATGACAGAGTTACCTGCTCCTTTGTCCTACTTCCAGAATGCACAGATGTCCGAGGACAACCACCTGAGCAATACTGTGCGTAGCCAGGTACAGTGTCAGCCTCTGAACTGTCCTTTCTTGACTGTGGATTCAGGTATGGCCCCTCGCCTCCCAGAGAGGCTGAGTAACCTTTCCCTCCTTCGTCATATTACTTGTTGAGCTTCAGCTGAGCACTGGGGGACAGAGGCTACTTAAGATGTGGGTACTGATATAGTTCCTCCTGGGCTCAGAAGTCACCTCAGTTGAAGCCTTCTCCAGCCTCCTGAGGTGGCAGTGCTTGAAGGTAAGCGTTGTCCATCCTCTGACCTGTTTTGCTTTTACTCTTCAATAGGCCGAGTCCGTTTCATTTATTGATTTTGGTACCTAGCACAGTTCTGGCTGTGCTCAGTAAATGTTCATTGACAGAATGATTGCGCAACGTGAGGCTAAGTGCAGAAGTGCTAAGAGTTCAGAGGGGGAGTCAAGAAAGGCATGTCATCTGTGCCATGGGACAAAGATTCTTCACCAGCTATATACACACAGACATCAAATTTACCTGCAACCCTATTAGCTAATCATTACAGGTTGAGTGTAGTTTCTACAGATACCCTGTGAGATGGCTGGAGAATCAGTAGGATTTTTAGAGATGGAGTCAGAATGGAGGAAAACAGAAGACAAACTATAAGCTATGTAGGCACACTAGTGGATCGAGAAGTCAGACTGCTGTATTAGAACCAGAGGGCAGAGCTAGAAACAGTGGTGGAAGTTACCAGGAAATAGGTTTTGGATCAGTAAAAATTTTCTTGTGACTGGGTGTGGTGGGGCATACCTATAATCCCAGCTACTCAGGAGGTGAAGACAGGAGGATTGCTTGGTCCAGGAGTTGGAGACTAGCCTTGGCAACATAGCAAAACCCTACCTCAAAAAAAAAGAACTTTCTCACAATCACAGTACATCTGAAAGACCATGGAATGCCTTGTAGTCTAGTGTGTACTTATCACTAAAAGTAGCCAGAGAAAGCCGGAAGACGACTGGTCAGATCTTCAGAGGATTAGTCTGTGAAATGAACAGTTGCACCAGAGACTTGATGGTCTGGAAGTTCCCTTTACTCTTTGAAGACCTGAGGTTCCATTAGGTGATTTACTAGATAATTTCAAAATTCTCTCCCAGCCTGAAAGTTTTCTCACCATAAGTTAAGATGACCAACTGTCCCAGTATACCTGAGGCTAGAGGTTGTGGAACACAGGACTTTCAGTTTTAAAACTGGGACAGTCCTGAGCAATTAGGATCAAGCTGGTTACTCTACCAGAAATATCATGAAGCTGGAATAATTTTGGATCCACTAACCATTAGGTGAATTTTTCATGTGGCTCCACGTACTGTTATAGTTATATATTATTAACGTTTAAGTAGAAGATAACATCTAAAACATTTTTCTTGTTCCAAAGGTTAAACATTGCCCTTTGCTTCTTTCTTCAACTCTCAGCAAGTCTTGTGCTGGACTACTATAGCCTGGAAAGAGTTTTCCTTTTGGTTCGCTGTGTATAATCTCATTCACAGTGAAGGGTTTTGAAGTTTGATGACAGTGGTCACAAAACTTGAAAGTAGTGCCTTTTTTTTTCTTTTTTTGAGTTGGAGTCTCACTCTGTCACCCAGGCTGAAGGGAGGCAGTGGCATGCTCCTGACCACCACAGCCTTGACCTGCTGGGCTCAGGCAATCCTTCTGCCTCAGCCTTCCAAGTAGCTGGAACTACAGGCACGTGCCAACATGCCCAGCTAATTTTTTGATTTATTGTAGAGATGAGGTCTCAACAAGTTGCCCAGGCTGGTCTTGAACCCA